>KZ652185.1:129039-140321 GCA_001010745.2 Gerris buenoi
GGGGGTAGGTTTCTTGAAAGCAAAACACCTCGGAAGTATATATTTTACCTCTTTTCCTGAGACTTAGGGGGGGGGGGGGGGCAAGGCCCCCCTCTAGATTTAGCCCTTTTCATGGGCCCCCCCATTTATGGGCGCACATGAAAAGGTCTCTTGACTTTAGTCCAAAAAGAGTTTTTTCTTAAAAAAAGAAAAGAAAAAAAGCCGGTCTGTCCCTTATAAACTAACTACTAGGCCAATTTTGATTAAATTTAACACACATGTTCAGAAATATCACCGAGGTGAAATATAGAAATTAATATTAGCAATATATTTGGGGGGATTCTACCTCTAGCATTCGCTGACAAATAATGAAGAAAAAAAAAAATCAGAAGCGGTTTTGACGGTATTGATTAAAAATTTATATTTAAATTTAAATATTATAGGAATCTAACTATACATGGACGTTGTTTTCCTGGGAAAACCACGTATTTATTAATTCTCAAAAAAAAACTTTTACCAAACTTAATTATTTTCGAGTGTATTATAAGTTGGTTGTTTCGTGTATTATTAATTGGTCTAAAGTTACTCATTTACAAGTGTATTATTAATTAGTCCATTGTTTTCCATTTATTAGTTATTTAAAGTTTTCATAGTTACATTTAATTTTTTACACCCAGAACATTTGGTATAAAATAACTTTGGACATTCAGAAATTAGATTTTCTCCATAACAATGACTTATGTGCACTACATTTTAGAATTTTTTTTTAATCAAAATAGTCGAAATATGTTTCGATAAATAATTAATGTTTCAGAGTTTTGGAGGGTGACGCCTGGGGGTATGATTTTTCTGAATATTTATACTAAATTTAATCGAAATCGTTCCAGTAGTTAATGCTCAGACGTTAATTCGGCAGGCTACACAGGCATTTTATTAAAAACCAATTTTGTGGACTGAGGACTGAGACTTCACCTTAAAAACGTGTAAATCCATCAGAATCTTAAAATAGAATTTTTGAGACAATGCAATACTCTCTATATAAGACAGTAATAAATATCATTTAACTGAAAAATCAAAAAACTAAATGTGATCACCTTTTGAACACTTTATAACTATGATTAAAAATAATTATAGGGTCTACTTTAGTATTATTACAAGAAGTAAAAAGTTTATTTTCACTTCGTCTGACCTTTCGCTCTTTCTAATATATCCGAGCTGGAGAGTGGCATAATAGTCTTAAAAACATACTTGGTTTCGTACCTAGTAGAGTAGTTATTATTCCTTAGTAGGGTCTATAATGGAATTAAAAAGAAGGATTAATATTCAGTATCATTAATATTACTATTATTCCTTATTAGGCGAGCGTTTTTTCACGCAGCCTTTCTGCGTGAAAACACGCCTAAAATATTAATCACGCATTGGTATTAGTTAGACCGGCCAACTGGACGTGATTTCACCATTTGTTGGCTAGTTTTCACGCTGGTAAGGTGGACACACGGGCGTTTTTTCCCGCGGCAGGGCAGGGTGTCAATTGCTTCGGCTTGATTTCACGCGGCGTGTATTTCCGTCAATGTGGCCACCCCACCTGCGGGAATTCACGCGGCTGTTTTTCCCGCAGAAGTTTAGCGTGAAAAAACGCTCGTGTGGCCGTAGCCTTAGGGCTTTTAAAGGAATTAGGAAGGATTTAAGTTTGGCATAACTAAAAAAAAAAAAAAAAATGTTGGGGTGAAAACAATACTTTTCCTACCATAGGTAGTGAGGAAAAGTAAAAACTAGCTAAAATAAAATAACATTATTATTTATTAAAGTGATAAATAAAATCTTGCAATGGATGAAAATGCATTTTATCCCTACTGGAGATAAAATATTGTATGTACCTCGGGAGTAAAGTGGTATACCTAATTCCCTTTTCGATATATAATTATCTAGCGTTATTCCCTCGGCTTCGCCTCGGGATTTTGGGACCAAGCTCTATCGGCTTCTCCTCGCAAGAACCAACTTATTAGCGCTCAGGGAATAATGACTTACTTAACTCCCTAGGTGCATAAATAACTATTTGTACTAATTTTTCGGACCATTATGTTATTCCTAACTTCTATTGCATAACACATCTACAAACTACTATATACTAAAAAACTAACATCTATATAATACCCGCCCATAAAAACCAAGTTTTTATTATAAATCCTTTATATTTTTGCATTTTAGTTCTGAAGGGAAATATTAGTATTCATTCATTTCAATTTTAAATAAATAATTTAAAATTAATTAATTAGTAACATTTAATTAATTATTATATTTGTTACAATGATTTTGTATCGGTAGAGAGTCGAAATGCCAAGATTCAGCAAGATTGGATAATTAATTGAATTTTTATTTATTGTATTACTTTTTTAAATTTAATTATCCCATTCATTTTGAAAAAGATAATTTTTTTAAATTTAATTAATTAATGAAATTAATTAATTAATTAATTTGTTAAAATGTTTTTATATTGGTAGAGTCTATGTGCAAAGTTTGAGCTCGATTGGATGACTGGAAGTGGGTTAACTAGCCCTCCAAAGATTTTATATACCAACCAATTAATTAATTAATTAATTATTTTTTTATTTTATTTTTTAAAATTTATTTAATCCATTCATTTTATAAAAAAAGAATTAATTAAATTGAAAAATTAATTAATTAATTAATTAATTAAATTTAATTAATTAATTAATTTGTTACAATTTTTTGTATTGGTAGAGAGCCTATGTGCCAAGTTTCAGCTCGATCGGATAAGTAGAAGAGGGTTAACTAGCCTTCCAAAAATTTTATATACCAACCAATTAATTAATTAATTAATTAATTTTTTATTTTATTTTTTAAAATTTATTTAATCCATTCATTTTATAAAAAAAGAATTAATTAAATTGAAAAATTAATTAATTAATTAATTAATTAAATTTAATTAATTAATTAATTTGTTAAAATGTTGTTGTATTGGTAGAGAGTCTATGTGCCAAGTTTCAGCTCGATCGGATAAGTAGAAGAGGGTTAACTAGCCTTCCAAAAATGTTGACGCCAGGCACCAGGCACCCACTCCCCCAGGCACCCAGGCACAAAAGTGAAGTTAATATAAAGGATTTAAAAAACTAAAATTTTGGGGATTTTTTATTGTCTACGTATTTCTTTTAGCAGTAAGAACTAAAGATAATAAGGATAGATCCGTAAGAAAAGGATAATGGTCGAGAAAAACAACTCCGACATATTATCTTCAAAAGAATATTACGTCGCGATGGACCATTCCTTGAAATTATAAAAATGGAGGAAATCTTACCACTTCTTAAGATACGCTAATCAAAGGTAAAAACAATACTCGGAACAGAGGTTTTTCTCTTATTTGATGTAATTTGTAATGTAATCATTTCAGGTGTCATCAAAAACGTCGAGAGAGTTGAGGAGCTAGAATAATTTACCTCAGGAAAACCATTTACATTTTCTCTTTTTTCCCCTTCGTAGGTAATTTACATTTTTTGGTATAAAACTAATATGGAAAAAAATGTCCTAAGGTAATTTTCTCGACTTATCATTGAGAATTCGAATAGAGCCTTGTGAACAAAACAAAATTGTTATATCCTTTTGGATATAATCGCAATTATTTTATTAGGATTTAAAATATTTTATTGTATCCGGCGACTTATATGGTTAAAGTCTTATTAAAATAGAATATTTTAATAAATAAAAATCGTCGGAATATTTTATTGATCATATATGCCAAATTTAATCAAAATCGACCCAGTATATAATTGAGGCTAAACTCGCATGCACATAAGACAGAAATAAATTTTATTAAATCTACTTTTTCGGACTTAGAGGACCTTCAAATGTAGTATCCTATTATTTAGTACGCCAATGAGGAATCTTTTTACCAATAGCAATCAATACACATGTTACGAGCTTTCTAGTGAGCACATTATAATGAGTAGAAACAATGGGTTTGTTTTAATTATAACAGAGGAATATGATTTTTCTGAATGTATACACAAAAATTAATTTGAAATCGATTAAAGGTGCTTTCTCACAAACCAGGGCGATCAGTAACGTGTGTGTCCGGGTCCGGAAAGACCAACTAAAACAGCAGACTGTGTTTGTAAACTTCTGTTGATTTAGCTGTCGACCGGAGTGGTTGCGGTTACGATTGCTTCGACCGAATACAGAATACGGTTAGTCCGATTAGTTAACCATAATATTACCTTCTTTATTGTAATTTTAAAATTTTAAAACGTGTTTTGTCCATTGTTCTATTTTTATGAAACATGGATCTTTATTGATGTAAACAGAGTGGTGCTTTTCTGTAGGAAGATACGGCAAACAAATCCCATTAATATCTGTAATCAAAGCTTTCAGTAGACGGAAAAAGAAAAGTGATGACGGCTGTATACATAATTTAACCTGCATGAGTGCAGCTGTAATATTTTATGCACTTGAGAAATCGCGCTAGCTTCACTCTCCTATGTAATATATTATCCTTACCTATATATTTATCATCTCTGGCTTTACTTCTATCTCTGACCACCAAGAACCAAAAACAAATTTTATAACCTCTCTTTCTCTTTGATTATAACCTTTTCGGCTTCTACTGGTCCCGTTAGGAAACAATAGGTTTGTTCCAACTTCCAACCCCTCAATTTGTACCGTCCTTTGTATCAATATTTTGGGAACCGTTTAGGACAGGTTTTATATGCATGCGCTAACATTGTACTGTAGTAAAATCATGTCAGGTTGGAACGAGTTTAGGACTATAATTCGCACTGTATTAGAAACATTCAAGGAAACCTAACAGTTAGAAAACCTTCCTGTTGAAATTTGTAATTATTATCATAACTGCGCATGTCATACAAAACCTTATCACGTCCTGCAATCAGTATCCAATAGCGTAAGTTTCTACTAAATCTAGATCTTCCGGTGGAGACTACTTCACAGGTTTGGTGAGTCCTGACCTTTCGGAGGAATCATTCTCAATAAAATTATTCAAGATAACTGATTCAGGGTCAGTCAAAAAGGTTTATGTTTACATGAGTCATTGCAAATGGCTCTTCTCATGAACAACTACCTGAATGAACGGAATCCACAAAATCTAAACACGTGTCAATTCTTTCATCCAATCCCTTATGCTGTTTTGAAAAACATCGTAAAAAAATCCCTTCAACATTTTTAATCAGATTTCACCCGAAAAATCTATCCCTAACAACGGGCAAACACTTTTTACGATTGTGTCGTAAACATAAACTTTTCAGAACTGCGTCTAACATAACAAACTTTCTATCCCTTCCCTTCTTGGGACTTAACTGCTTCTTGTTATATAGACAA
Organism: Gerris buenoi; assembly: GCA_001010745.2. Classification (NCBI taxonomy): domain Eukaryota; kingdom Metazoa; phylum Arthropoda; class Insecta; order Hemiptera; family Gerridae; genus Gerris; species Gerris buenoi. Next base: position 134,368 of record KZ652185.1, read on the forward strand.
CTCCAAAACAACTTCAATAATAGCAGCATTAAACCATTTTATGACGCACAATCTTGTTTAAAAGAGAGATACATTTGCAATGCGTTTGTTGTTTATAGGATTCATTAAACTTATAACGAAACGACTAAATAGTCTTAAAAAATGTATATTTTACGATCACGCAACTTAATTTAAACACTAAAGTAAAATCGATCCAAAAATACGCCAAGAAACTTTCTTATTTGCATATATTAATTTAAGAGATCCCCTCTTTTTATTTTTTCATTCAGAACCATTACTTTAGAAACTAGTTTCATTAGATTTCATTTAGTGTTTAGAAGCTAGATAGATGGTAAAAAACTGTCGTTAATCCCGTAAAATATTTGATGGAAGGTGAAAAGAGACAGCGCGTCAATATTAATTTATAGGGTTCAGTAAATGTTAAACCAGAGATAAACGATGATTGTCCGTGAAAGATTAAAATGTGGGACCATAAATATGTGAGTACAGTTAAAGTGAAGCAGGTAGGTGTGAATGTGCGAGTGCGAATTATAAATAGTTTGGAGCCGCAGACAGTCAATTTGAGACGCGTGGTGGACTCTAATTGTCCTTTAACAATATGTAATATGTATATACACCCTTCGATTATTGATGCGAGATGAATAATCACTGCACATCGTTTAATATTATTGTTTTAGGGCTCAGTAGATTGATGCCGGAAGTTGAACTATAATTATTAGCAACTAAAAAATGTAGGGTATTATCGTCAATATTATGAGGAGACAACTATAAACTATGATCTATTATTAACAATTATTCTCTCTCTTTAGGGTAACGAATCACATACCTGGGATTTTACATAACCAGGTCGGTCGACTTTGTGCCAATCGCGAGAGCAGGACAAATGGAGGCATTTAAAATTTTTGCATTTTTGTAGTTCTCAGAGAATAATATTTACAGGGGCCGACGGGGCGCCGCCGTTTTTGTTTTTTTTATGAGTGATGAACTTTAAATGTCAGCCAAATTATAAAATTGACTGAATTGGTAAATGTTTGGCGCTGCAAGAGGATACTCGTACAACCATCTGTTTTATGAACTCTGATTGTGTGTGTATGGTCGTCGTTTCTAAGGTCAAAGGACGGTAAAATAAGTAAGTTAGGTGTACATCAACTTATAACTAAAGTGTAAAGTGTTGGTCAAAATTTGGGGCCAAATGAAGCTGGATTATTGTGCGTCAAAACTAGTCTTTATTAATGTCATATTATAAATCGTCTATAATAAATTATATTTATTTATGAACTCATCTATTATATCCGATATTAAGACTTACTTATAGTCTGTATTAAATTTATTTACTAAGAAATAATAACTTTAAAATAGAAACAATCATATTCACCAGAAAAGTCGAAACTACAGTCAGAATTTAAAAAGAAAAAATAACATTTTTTGACACATTACATTTTGTCAGAATGAATTAGTAACACGTGACACGTGAGTCAAATGCAAAAATACATGAGTCTTTCGTCTTTCTTTTGGGGTTCCATTCCCAGAAACAAATTAAAAAGTAAAAAAAATGGAACAACCCACGTTACAATGAAGTCTAATTTACTATAATAGCATTATGCTTTAAGTATACACTATATTTATAGCTGTAAAAGTAAGAAAAGGAACTATTAAGAATAATAAACAGTTGAATTAAAAAGAATCTTAGAATTATTCTAAAAGAAAAACATCTGGACTACGTGCGGGTTCATATCCAAAAACTGGACCTCTAAAAAAAAAGCATAATAAAATAGAGGTGATACGCAGGGCAGCCCGCATGCCCTTACACTACATAAAAACTTTTATCATTCTATTACTGCATCATCTAAAACTTCAAGCATGGAATGTTGAAAATTCCTAATAGTTGAAAAGAAAAGTGAGTTATTTTTAGTTGTAGAAAAGTATACCATTGAAACTGTAATGTATGTAAAAACAGAGCAGAAAAGACCACCATTTAGCCATGTAAACTATAAAAAAAATACTTTGCACATAAATAAGAGCTACAGAACAAGTCGATTACAGTCGTTAAATCCGTAAAATGTTTGGCAGGAAATGAACTGTTACAGTGCGTCAATGATATTTATTGGGTTTCGTACATTTTTGACGGAAAATAAACTGTTATTGTCTATTAACGAATAATATAAAGTACGGTAAATAAATGAGTTGGAACAAAATGACGCAGCAAAGGACTGCAAAGTGAAATTTTCGGCTCGTGATCATCAGTGAGTGTCGTTCAATTTATTACTTTAAGAGTTGGTGCAGGATAAAGCCTGGACTCATTTGAACTCAACTTATTAAGTCCCGTAAACTGTTTGGAGCGGGATGTACGTCAAAGATATATTATAGGGTCATCGTTAGTCGAGATGATATTCAAGGTGAAGAGACCGCTAGGTGCGTGCCAACTCTTTATCCTTCAGCCGACTCCCCTGCAGTGCGGCCTTACTTTAAAGAGCGAGGTATTCTTTATGGGCGTAAGGGTACTACAGGGCTAAGTGCACGCTCATTTCGATCCAAAAAAGATGCGAGAATTAAACAGTGTAGTTAAAGCGGGGTGGTCAAAGTGATAGTGGAAGCAGGCAAATGCTTGCGTACTTTAGATAGTCTAGTAGTAGTAGACTTTAGATAAAATGCTTAGGCGGTACTATTTTAGTTTAGTTCACCCTAAAAGAGAGTAACAAAGTAAAATAGGGATCATAAAGCAAAACTTAAGGTGTGTAACCCGGTAAGTATTAATAATAATACGTTTATTTGTTTTTAAAGCAACAAGGCTTTATACAAAGAGGTTCCGCAATTTACAATATAATCTCGGAAATTAATTAATAAACATGAACATGATGCACACTCTCATACATTACATATAAATACACACACACTCTCATCCATACATTCAAAAAAAAGATAACAAATATTAAAACTCTAAACAGTAATAACAAACGCACTAAATATAAATAAATAAATATACAAAAATAAATTCTTTCCAAAATACAAGGTTTTTTGTTGTTTTTTTTTAAATAAAAATTTCCATTGCTTTATTCATTCAACAAGAATGACCTAGTTTTTAAGAAATTAATAAAAAAATAAAAAATAGTTGTTGCATCCACTTTCGAGTTAGTATTAAGTTGAGTAGCCACGCTCCTGTCGACTCCATCCTGACTCAAATTTTGCTTCCGTAAGAAGTTGTACCTCGGACAGTCTATTAAAATATGATTGAGGCTTTCTTTTTCATTCAAATTGCACAGAGTGCAAAACTCCTCTGTGTTTATTTTGTAGGTTATTCCTTTAATTGTAATTTTCAGGAGCCCCTGTCCAGATGTTCTAACTTGGGCCAGTAGCTTTTGAACAGAGTACGGTAGCCCTAATTGTAAATAATTACTAGCTTTATTTAGAGCTTTATATATAGGGCTGTACATGGATTTTTCTATTCTCTCTAAATCAGACAATTTTAGCTTGGAACTAAAATTGGACAGAATTCGTGTCTTAGTAGATTTATCTATAAAATTTCCGATAATTTGGTCGGCGTTTTCTCCAATCTGATTTAAAATTTGTTTTATTTGTGTAACCCAGTTACGCTTAATAGAGTTTGTAGGTGAGGAGTCGTGCTGAATGAGATTGTCGAGGCAACTTCTGAGAAGACTATCTTCTTCCTGTAGATGTAAATAATTGAGCCAGTTTAGAGTTAACTTGAGCACGAATACTGAGATGTGATCTACATCGAATTCCTCTCTCACCATATAGTGTGGAGTGTTCCTTTTCAAAACAAAATAATTTTTGAAGAAGCTGTTTTGAGCTATTTCCAGCTCTTCTAAGTACCGTAGGGACCAAATTTGTGCTCCATAAGTCAGAGTTGAAACTACGCAAGACATATACACTTTTTTCACTGCTTCGAAGGAAGTGTTCTTGTTTTTTATTAAGGTGTCCCTAAGCACCCCTGCAGCCGATCGGCCTCGGCTCACTGCCTGCTTAAGTGCGCTCTCGAAAACCCCTTTCCTTGAGAAGGAAACTCCTAGGTAATTAAAGGTATTAACTTCCTCTATCACAGCATTGTCATAAAACACAGGTTTTCTATTCGTAGCCAGTTTACCATTACTAAAAATAATTAATTTGGTTTTATCAATGTTAACTTCTAAATCGTTGTTTAGACAATATTCATGGAGCTTTCTTAGAGAGTAGTTCATGTTTACAGAGGAGTCGGAAAAAACGATGAGGTCATCTGCGTACATAAGAATAATTATATCTCTTTTCCCGTTTATACTGACGCCTTTACAATTCTTCGACCTTAAAAAAGATTCCAAATCAGCAGTAAATAAGTTAAATAAACCTGGCGACATAATTTCTCCTTGCATAAGACCCCGAGAAATCTTGATGTCTGATGACAACTGGCAATTAAATCTTATTTTCGTTGATGCGTGGGAGTAAAGGTTGGCTATAAAGCGAATATATTTAAAGCTGACACCTAAATTAACCAATTTTTCTATAAGTTTCTGATGTGATATTCTATCGAAAGCTTTCTTAAAATCAATAAACGTAGCGTATATTTTCCGTTTAGGAAGACGTAAATGGCTTTGAATGACTGCGTTCAGAATAAATACATTGTCAAGGCAACCTTTACCCCTCCGAAAGCCTGCTTGTATTTCTGGAATTAGTTTGTGTTTATCGGTCCATAGTGCAAGCCGATTATTTATTACGGAGGTAAATATTTTTGTTATGCAATTAATGAGACTGATTCCTCTATAATTGTGTAAATCTTGGTTATCGCCTTTTTTGAACAGCAAAAATGTTGTGATGTTCGACCATTCTATTGGGACCTGTCCCGTTTCTAATATTTTGTTGAACAGACAAGTTATATACAGCCACCAGTTATAAGGTAAGTGCCTATAAAATTCATAGCTGAGTCCATCAGACCCAGGACTTGAATTATTCTTTAACTGTGCAAGAACTACAATTATTTCTTCGGTGTTTATAGGACTGTCTAGTTCTTCGACATAAATATAAGGGATTTCTACGCAATTTGTTATAGGTGCTGTTAAAAGATTGGAGTAGAAGACTTCACAGTCTGTGATGGATATACTTGTAGTGGAGTATTGTTTTTTCTTATTTAAACTCTTAATGCTGGCCCAAAATTGTTTGGAGTTATTGACATTGGTTAACGTCTCTATGACTGTTTTATTGTGATATTTCTTCTTAAATCTTATTGTTTTCTTATAATCTGATAAAGCTTGTACATAGTTTGTTTTGTGCGGTTCAATAAAGTTATTTTTCTTGCACAACCTTAGGTTCCGTTTTAAAGTTTTCTTCAGGGTGTAACAATCTTTATCGAACCAAGGTTTATTATTTTTTTGAGATCTGTAATTTTTATACCCACTGCTTTTAATATATTGTTTTAAATCTAGCCTATCAGACACATCTTTGATAGCTCCAACTAGGTTGTTGTATATCAAGTCTGTTGAAGAGTTAATATCTATTGCGACCGAAGGATAGTTTAGCATTTCTGTTTGATAAGAGTCTTTTACACTATCCATCCAGAGATACTTAATGTATTCTCTAACTTCTTCTATTTCTATTTCTGAGGGACTAGAGCTAAATTGATTAAGTTGAAGATTGAGTGATAATTTCACAGGGAAGTGATTGGATTGTATAACGGCCTCTGCAAGAATCTCTAGGTCTTCGATATAACTGAGACCTGGCATTCTGCACCACACTAGGTCCACACAACTGCAACCATTAGAACTTATGTAAGTATACCCTCCAACTGAGTCTGAATAAGTCCGACCATTTAACAGGACGAACCCTGCTAGTTCCATAACTTCAGTTAAGCAGCGTCCCCGTCTATCAAGTTTAGTATCCAAGCTTTGCCGATAACGCCTAAGGTTGAAGTTATTATATTCAAAAGGTAAATTAAAATTTAAGCCTGACACCCTCGCGTTAAAGTCTCC
>KZ652185.1:145296-159714 GCA_001010745.2 Gerris buenoi
GGGATACTACAAACTAAAAGAATGCCTACGCGAAACTCTTTTTTCCGATTCTAACTGCTGTTGACAGCATAAATTGTCCTTGCAAATAATGTTCTTCTTTTCTTGGTTATAAAAAACTACTAAGTCTTTATTCATGCTTGATGTTTATTTTTTACTATTGTATTATGGTTAAAGAAACGCTGATCACTAAAGGGTTTCATATACAATCATCCAATAATGGACAAGTATACAGTCACAGTCTGCCAAGTAGTGTGGGATGTAGCTTCCTTGCGTCCAGTTTCGTATAACTTAATGATTTTATGCTTTATAATCTACTAGCCGTTATGTCCGTGGCAACGGGCAGAATAAATATGGTTAATAAAAGAGCTAGTTATAATTAAAATATTTAAATAGATATGTACTGTTTAAATAGTAAGTTTTATGCCCTACGATTTATTACATAGGTATAGCTCAGCGGTAGTGTCCATGACTCATGTGCTAGAGGTCACTGGTTCAATCCCAGCTTATGGCGCATCAATTTTTAACGTTATAAATCATTAAGAGGTGCGTCGCCGTCACCCGTTGTCGGGACACTACTCGATTATATAAAAAAATTATTGTCAAATTTATTCAACTTTCCTCCTCCTCCCATTTTTTTTAATCTGTCGAAATGTGTTTGATTTTTTACATGAAGTAATGTATCAATTAAGCAAAATTTATATGTGCGTAAGGGGTTGAAATTAATCTGGAGCTGTCAACGGGCTATTTTCGTCAAACCAGCCAAATATTTTAACAGTAGGATGAGAGTATGTACTTTTTAAAATACCTATTGGTTAAAATAAATGTATGTATGTGCAAATTTAGTAGCGAAACAAATGAGCGCAGATCGAGAACGTTGAAAACTTATAACTTATATGGGACCATTAATGGGCTATGACCTACCATCTAAATTTCATTAAAATCGGACGTGCATTTTTCAAGACGTGTTTATTAGTATAAATTGAGCGAAAGACTGACAGACATGGGAAAAAACAGTTCCCTGGAGTCTGAAATAGATTTCTGTCATTGTCATGGATTTTTTTTTTTTTTTAAATCGGAAACATAAAATATTTTCCGTATTACCTATCCATATTACCATAGCTTCCATTACCTTCGGTATGAGCTTGGAAGCAAAAATATAAAATATATTTTAAATAAGTAATGGCAATATATTGTACTAAAAACTGTGTTTTGAAGGTAACTGAGACCATAACAGGTGGTGATAATCTCCATACGATAATCTCCATACTCGCTTCTAAACTTACGAGCCGTTAAGCCCGGCAAAAGGGTTAATTTTATATTTAAAAAAAAGTAAAATTAAGTAAATTAATTTAGATAATTTAGTATGTAAATCTATTTGAATACCAACAAAACAAAAATCATTATTTTTATTGGAATAAATGTGGTTGCCTAAGCTTAGCAATAAAAATCATTTTGAGTCGTCGCCGTCGGGACACTGCTCTATTATATAAATGGTCGCTTTAAAGTAAAGGAATCCTCGTTTTAACTAAAATGAACACTTTTAATGGCAAATAAAAAACAAACAAACACTAATTCCTCTAAAAACAAATACATAGTATGTTTGCGAACATTTACTGCAGGGCGTCTAATTATTTGCCTCCACACAGACCATCACCTGCTTAAATCAACCCGACAGCAGCACGCACTTTTTTTTTTTAATTCGGAAACACCCAGCAATCTTCCCAGTATCTGCTGTTCATCTTAGAGTGTCTAAGATGTGCAGAAAATACTATTAGAACCCGCTAGAATAGCTGGACGATGGACTAGCTAGATATAAATAATATTATTATCATAATAATAAAGCGTGATATTAATAATTAGTGCATATATTTACATAATGTGTTAATTTCAATTTATTTTAATTAGAAATAACATTTCATCGAGCATTTATTTAATGCAGTTTTAATTACGATCCTTCAGTGAATATAAGATACTCGTNAAACAGTTAGTGGAACTTTAATTTCTTTTAGATTTTTTTAATTGAGGGTAAGAGGTTAAGGTAAGGTGGAGCAAATTTTACGAAAATGTACAATTTATTTGAGAAGATTAGGAATTAAGAGAGATTAAAGGCAATTTTACTCTATGTGATTTTTCTTATGACTTCCCTTATGATTTTGTGACAAGATAATTTAAAACTGTCAACACGGTATGACTTTCTATATGATGTACAGATTTTGAAAGGCGATTTTTAAAGTCGTGAACGTCAAGACCGTACACCCTTAAAGTGAGAACAAGCATCATATAGATCTACTACAGCTTGAAGAAAAGTTATAAATAAATTCATTAAAGTTGTATATAAACAAGACAATTTATTGTACAATTTACCGTTTAACAGTACATCTTGAAAGGTTCAACAAACAATTTTTTTTACAGTGTTAAAAAGCCAATATTAATCATTTATAATAGTGAAATATATATAAATATTGTGAATGGTCAGATATTAATTTGTAATTAAATTTATTATAAGGCAAGATATATCTCGAGTCACCCGACTCTTGTAACTTTTTAAAAAAGTATAAAAAAAAACAAGCACATATTATAAATACGTGTTAATAAAACCGGATGCAGCTCTAATGCATATTTAACTAAATTTTCAGCTTGGAATCACGTCAATTAGTATATATTTCAATGAGTTAGAATATTCTAACCAGTATCCTCCGCTCTTGTTCCCTTAAATTTAATTTAAAAAAATAATTAAGAGACAAATTCGGTCATAAATTTCTTATTTATGTAGAGTAGAGATATTGAATTAAAATATCATCGGTGCTAAAGTCACCTCATTCGATCAGTTGTGGATTCATTTCCAACTGTTGGGACGTCCGACTGTGCTTTAATACTTTCTTATTCTTATACACTTAATACATAAAAGAAAGTATTATGATGGGCGATAAAAACAAATATGTACCATATATATAGAGAGAGAGAGACAAGATCAAAACACTAGCACAAATTAATTATTTTTTATGTACATACATGCATTTAATAAGTAATTTCGATTTATGCTACTACACGTTAAAAAAAGTTTTTTTTTTATTTGTGTATAAATAATAATATAAAATCTAGGGCGATCAAGGTTTATAATGCAGCTAAAGCTGTTTTCTAATCTGGTTTTAGCTGTACTAGATAAGGAAGTCAGTTCAAAACTTATGTTGTCATACTTTCATCTTTGTGGATGTGGGTTGTCTTTGCTATATACTGTATGCATTTCTCTTTCTTTCTTAATCCCTCTTACTACTTTTCCCTAATCACATATTTTTAACTCAATTATTGCCATGTTCTATACTAATTTTACCTTCCTTTCTACCTTTTTGTTATCATTTCTATGCTTTGCTTAATTTTTTAATTTTTAGTTCCGAATAAAATAAAAAAATATCAAGCTCAGATCCGTGCCCTGCACACATAGCTCTCGGATGTTGTATCTTGTAAATTTCAACTATACCCATAGAAAGTATTTTTTTTATTTTATGATTTATTTATTTTGTGCAAAATTCATTTGGAAAATTAAAGGTAAGCGATTGCATTTTTTAGGTTATGGCCTAATTAATAAAAAAATTAAAAATTACAAGCATTAATATCCATTCTCCATGCCGAAGCTGAAATAAAAATGACGGTGGACGTTCGAACCGTAGCCGCAGAAGTGACTACATCTCGATAGCCGTGCGTTCAGACAGTTGCAGAATAAAAGTCACGTGGAGCGTCATCTACCGGGAAGTAATGCACCAGAGTACCAGAGAATTAGAGAATTCACACATTTAGTGTTTTGTAATCAGTCAAATTAGAATTCCCTAATCAGAAGGATTTTTGAGTAAGCGCTATTGTCAAAACCGATATGACTATTCAAAACTATGAGTGCATGTTAATATCTAGTCAAAACTAAAATAAAATAAAGCAGTTAAAAGTGTTTGATGATCAGTCAAATCAGAATTTCCAAGTCAAAACCAAATTTGATCAAGCGCTTTTATACAAAATCGACATTAGCTAGTTTTGACTAGATTTGAATGCTAATATCTAGTATAAACTAGTTAGGACTGAAACTGAAATGGAGCAGTTAAAAGTGTTTTATAGCCATCCAAACTTTTATTTGTTAATTTTTTCGTCTATAAAGATGAACGCTGATAATGGATAGAAGATGCGCAAGGAACGTTTCTTGAAACTAATTCTTTAGTTTGAAAATTACTTGCAATACGCTTTTAAATGAAGTGGAACAGGCAAAACTCGATAAAAAGAAAACCTTATATAGATTATATGTATATATTATTATAGATAATTGAAACAATATTTCGGAGGTCTGCAAAAAAAAGAAATTATTTTCGACAAGTGAGCCTATACAGTAATTTATTGCCAACATTTTCTTAGGGAATAATACCTCTTTTGTATAATTTAAAATTAACCAAAACACAATTAATCTGTACTATATTCAAAACTGGAATTAAACAAAAAAACATTTTGTTGAACCCCAAATTATTGTAATAATAATTTACTAGGTCAAATGATCCTGGCAAACCATTTTCAAACTGACGATTCACTGCAAGCAATAGCAATGTTCGTTGCTCATAATCTTTTTATAACCCTCTTTATTCAACAATAAAACGAAAGAATTATCAAATAATGCAAGTTATAGCAAGGGCAGCAACAGAAGATTTTTAACAAATCAATTTTAGTTCAAACTAGTTTTGACTATCTAGTCAAAACTTAATTAATGTTATTATCAATAATCAATATCTATTAACCTACACTAGTTCTGACTAGTCAATATCGGTTTTGTCAAAGCACTTAGTTAAGACTAGTCCTGACTAGAATATTCTAGTTTTTTACTGATTTCGAGCTTTGCCGGTAACGTATATAATTTACTCATCTGTATGCCCTAATGAATCGATTGAGCGTAATGTGCCACTCAAATAATGGGTTCTTACATCAATTGATTAAGGAAAATGTCTTTCATTTCTGGGAATTGGACTTACGTATTGATGGAGCGAAAGCCTTTAACCTTAATCTTGGATATTAAATTTGTTAAAATTGTTCAATAATTTATGCGGGTTTTTCAGCATTGAATATTTAATACATTTGAATTATCTTTAATACACTTGTCTCTATTTGACGTGTACCCCAAAAAGAAGATCATCAAAACTGATTCCACTTGTAGGTTGATGTTGATGCGTTTGAAGAGGTAGGTATTATCATTTTCTTTTACAGTTACAAAACTGGTTTTATTAGGAGGCCATTTAATCTTTCTGAAAGATAGAAGAGAGAAAAGAAAAAAACAAATTATAGATAACTGTAACATGGCTGATTAGATTCGGAAATGGGAGTAAGGATGGTCTTAGAAATATATATATATATATAACTTCGGCGTGTAATGGTTGGTAGAACGGATTCTAAAGGTATAATTTTCTTCCCACAGTAAGATAGTTTGGAAGAACTAGAACGAACGTCAGCATCTTGAGCGAAAATCCCACATTCTTTAGTAGACAAAGATCAACCTTTTTTTTTTTAATAATGAAAGTAAAAAAAAAAACTTCCTTTTGAACTTGATAATTGGATAAGACAATGATAAAATAAAACAAAAGACAAAAGAAGGAATGTAGATAAAGGTGGTGTATTTACAAATAGGATTTAAGATTTTTACTTAAAAAAAAAAAAAAAAAAAAAAAATGATATGTACATATAAAGGTTAAAATATATAAAACATTTTGCTTCCGAGCTTACTAAAGGTAGTAAAGGAAGCTATATGTGATCGTTCTGAAGAATGAAAATATTATAGTTTATCAATGCGTTCACAAGTTAACATTTCATGCTTGACTATTTACAACCTGTTTCTGTTTATCGATAAACGCAGCTTTCTTATTATCACTTCTTACACTTTATTATTTTGTAACGTGCGAATCTTGTTCAATAATTTACGGCAATCGTTGTATCTAAATCTAATAAGGTACAGATTTTGAAATGCGATTTGTAAAGTCGTGATCGTCAAGACCGTACACCCTTAAAGTGAGAACAAGCATAACTGCGTACTGGGTTTAACATTTTAATGTTTTTCTTCAAAACATTTCGTGTTTCTATTAATTTGTGCTCCAAATTAAGAGTAACACCTAAGAAACCATATGTATTAAAAACCTCTTAATACCTGTATTAAAATTTATTACATTTATTTTAAATTTAGAGGAAACTAAAATGAGTTTCGCACAATCACTAAATAAATACCTAACCTCCAAATCGTTCTGTAATTCACCAAAACCGTTTATATTTTATATCATGGAATAAAAAAAAATTTAGAGAATTCTCAGCGAGCTAGTTCTTAAATAAAAACCGGTTATTTTATGAACCCCATAACAATTTCACCTCTTCAACATTTCATATCTACCGTTAGTTTTTTTTTTTCTCTTTTTCTTTAAATTATACCTTTAATGAAATTATTATTTTCTCACGTAATATAATTATTCTTATTATAATTTATCTCTTTAATTTATTTTTTATTAAAACTCATCTTAATCTTTCTTTCTGTAAAGTGCTTTTAATCTATGATCTATATTGTTTATTAATTCCTTTAACTTTCTATTTCATATTGTATATCTTTGTCTTAATTTTTTAATTTGGTTTCAATTTCTTTTTAAAAATTTCTTATTTTTATTTACTGAGTGTACACACAAATACAAAAGAAATTATAACAGTGAGACAAATTAAAAACTGACGTGAGATTTAATTCTTTGGATCTTTCTGTCCATTAATTTTAACACTTTCATTTCAGAGTGTACAAAGTGTGTTATTTTTTTAAATTAATTTTTGTTTTAAGTAAGCAAAAGAACAGTATCGAACGCAAAAGAATCCTAGACTGAAATAATTTTTTGGCATCAGAAAAAATGTTTGGTCTTGTGTCTGTTTGTTGGTCTGTCAATAAACATTTTGGCGAACAACCATATTTTAAAAAAACGTGTGGTGTCGCGGGACACCCGGTAGTAACGAAGTTCCTTACATTTTTCATTAAATATAATTTATAAAATCGCACTGCTACTGCTAAGTACGTATACGTTACTAACTACTTGTACATAGCAGAGTTAGAAAAGAGACAAAATTAAAAGAAGTTAACTGTTTGTACCAAGCCGTTGTTTTCTTTATTTTAAACATGTACTTTTAAGACGTTTTTAGGCCACTTTAACAAATTTCGCGATCTTTATCACTTCATAACAGTGTCGGTGTCCGTTTTACTATAAAAAAATTATTTAAAAAGTTGTTTATCTCATTAAATAGATGAACATACATTTTTTTCTTGGATTAAGTACGCAGTATTATAATAATATACCTAATATATAGAAATAAGCGTCAGTACAGATCAATTTTACTTTTAACAAAAACCGTGATAATATTTTCTATACTTACAAAACGAAGTGATATTTTTAAATATAACAAAAATAAACAAATAAAATAAATAATCAAATTTTCGATAACATTTTCTCCGTCCTAAAATTTTTGAAGCTTACGTTTACACGAGCGATGCGCGTAATCACTTGGGTGGATAACGTTGTCCAACGAACTCAGTCTGGGCATTGGACAAAATGAACATGTGTACCAAATTTCCACTAACTCGGTCATCTATAAATCAATCAACAATAGACATTTTGTGACGGTGATTTTAGTCGTTTTTTCGGATCCACTCCAGGGCTCCAAAACGTGCCATAAGGAACTTCGTTCCAAAACTACACGCCCTATTTTGTGATGAAGTTTGAAAGATTTTTGGGGTGCTTAAATTAGCCCATTGGTTCTATTTTATATAGAATTCTATTAATACTTCGCTTAAGGATAGAGCCACACGATGTCTAGTATATCACATAAAAAATCCCTCTCTCTCTATTAAATTTTGCTGGGGACAACTAACTGTCCAATGTAAGGATATCCCCCCTCCCCCCTACATAAAGAAAGTAACTTTTTTCAAACCGGATACAATATTCTAAATTTTTTCTTTAATGTGGGAGGTGACCTATTTATAAATATACATGATTATTAACCTAATCATTGTATCAAGAATCTTTGATTTTTTTTTTTTTTTTTTTTTTTTTTTTTTTTTTTTTTTTTTTTTTTTTTTTTTTTTTTNATTCGGCTTTATAGAAAGCAATATGTATATGTATTCATGATATTTATTACTACGTTTCCACGATGTTTTAATACGGATTGAATACAGAGTGAATACAGTTTTTGACTCCAAAGTGTCCATGGAAACCTAGATTCAATGAGAATTAAATACGATTGCGATCCCGATACGATTCACTACACGATTATTACAGTCCTACAAAAACTTAAAGGGTGCAATTTGATAGCGGTTTTTGATTGAGAACTTTAGTTTGACCCAATTATCCGAACTGTGAAGTTCAGGTTTATTTCTTAAAAGATCTAATGGAATTAATATTAATTTCATGGTACGAGAATCCAGAAAGAAGAAAATTATTAAGTCTGAGAACGCATTCTTCGCAATCTTAAGAAATTATTTTATTTTTTATTTTTCATTTTTTTAAAAAAAGACTGAAAAACATACATTTTTCTATTTTTCTAACACGGATATTATTTAATTCCCCTTGAGTTAATGTACTGTTAGTGAAACAGTTAGTGGAACTTTAATTTCTTTTAGATTTTTTTAATTGAGGGTAAGACGTTAAGGTAAGGTGGAGCAAATTTTACGAAAATGTACAATTTATTTGAGAAGATTAGGAATTAAGAGAGATTAAAGGCAATTTTACTCTATGTGATTTTTCTTATGACTTCCCTTATGATTTTGTGACAAGATAATTTAAAACTGTCAACACGGTATGACTTTCTATATGATTAGTCGTACAGAAAATCATATCGCCAGTCACAAGGAATTGGAACCGTCGTTCATTTGTCATTTTTTTTTACTTTTACAAGGTAAAAGTAATACTTATCTTGTTTGTTTTGTTTTTCGTTTCCTTTGAAATAAAAAAATTCTCCATAAAATCATAAGACTCAAGTCAAAAAGTACATAAAAGAAAAATACCGTATGCTCTTTGTGTATGATTCTAGTCATATGGAATATCATAAGACAAAATCACATAGAGTAAAGTGGCCTTTACGGATTTAAGAGAAGTGCAAATATATTTCTGAGTTCCGAGTTTATTCTCTGAAGAATAGCAAGGTTAAAGAAATATAAAAAGCCCTACAGGACATTCGCGCTAGAGTATTAAAGTGGGTTCACAGCTAAAGAGATCAGCGCGTATTCGGCTTTATAGAAAACAATATGTATATGTATTCATGATATTTATTACTACGTTTCCACGATGTTTTAATACGGATTGAATACAGAGTGAATACAGTTTTTGACTCCAAAGTGTCCATGGAAACCTAGATTCAATGAGAATTAAATACGATTGCGATCCCGATACGATTCACTACACGATTTGATGTATAATCAAATAAACGCGGCATTATTATTAAAATGCAATAATTACTTTTTAAATTAAAGAATGGGTTTAAAAATTAAAAATAACACATAGAAGAGGATTTGCTGTGAAGGTTTCATACAGCCGCTATAAGAAAGCCATACCGCCTTTCGGAGATAATTTACAAGATTTCTAGGGGCTCAAAATTTAATCTGGCACTGTGTTAGAATATTACATATATTCATAGAATATTACATATATTCTATATACTAATACTATTATGCTTCACTAACGTTTTTTTCTGGTGAATCCTGTGTTAATGATAATGTGTTGTGCAGTTGACTTTCAGCACATGAATATATTAAATTAAATGTAGACAAGACATAATATTGACTATGACCACAAGTTACATCTTGAGTTCTTCTCTGTTATTTTAGGTTAAGAATGAGCATTCCTTTTTAGGTTTCTGTACAAAGTAAAAAAAAAAGAAACCTTATATAACGGCTCTGTATGTCTGTCTGTCTGTCCGTTGGTGTCTGTCCGTTGGTGTCTGTCCGTTGGTGTCTGTCCGTTGGCTTGTTTCAATTCATAAACTACAATAGCTAGAAACATGAAATTTGGTACACAGGTGCATCTCGGTATTTCAGACAACTGGACAAATTTTGAAGTTTTTATTTCCAAGACGGCAGCCCGGCCAATATGGCGGGTGAATAAAAAAAGTTTTTAGTTACCATGGCATGTTATACATCAATTTAAAGGTCTTAAAGTGTAGAAAAAGAATATGCAAGTATTAAAATATCACACATAATATTTTCAAGATGGCGGCCATTATGGTGGATGGCAAAAAAAAAGATTTTAGTCACCATGACATGTAATGCATCAATTTAAAGGTCTTGTGTATTAAAAAAGTGTAGAAAAAGTATATGCAACTAATTCACTTAATATTTAAACTTAATCGTACAGAAACCGGCGATTATCGCCTCACGTACTCACGCGCGCCTTACTTGTTTACCTTTAAACTTTAAATAGACATTTATTTATAGTAACCTGGAGTTGTCTTAGCGCTATATGTTTCTGTTTTTGCAAGGTGGTTCCACATGAGATGTTGGCAATGTTTGTTGGTTTCCTGTAGGTTTTAAACAAGTGAAAGTGTTGACCTGTATGAAGGAGGTTCCTTCTAAATCAAGACATGAAGTGAAAGTTCAGGTTCAGTAGGTTACTAAAGTCAAGTCTTTACCTCATGAATCTACTCCACTATAAAAAATTCTTTTACCAAAACAATGTTTTCATAATTATTAAACAATTTAGTCATTTTAACTAAAATTGTCTGTTAGTCATCCTTAGTATGTGCAAACTCGTGGAGCATAAACTAAAGGGCCGATTTCAATTACATTTAGCATCTTTCTATGTATTCATCTATATCTAGTTCAACCTCCTGATTAAATTTTTTTTTTAAATATGTTCATGTTTAACAATGAATTAATTAAATTTTATAATATGGGAATATAATTCAGTATTTTTTTAAATTTTCTGATTTTATTCAGTATTCAATAATTTAATTACCTTTGTATGTACATAACAAGAAAGTTTTATTAAATTTGTCGGACAGATTTTTTGAAAATGTTAGATAATTAATTTACACGCTAAACATTATAATAACAATCATCATAAAAATTATTATTAGAGAATACATTATAATTACTTGGGAATGAATGATAATATAATTTATCCATATTTATAAATAATTTATTATTTTAGGAGGGAGACAGGACAGAGAAAAATTTACTAAAACGCTTGGATTAGAACCACAAATATTTGGATCTTAAGTCCAACGTCTAAAGATCCGGGGTTCAAATCCCAGCGAGGGACTATATTTTCTCTATTCTATTTTCTATACCCCACTGCAGTACAAAGGATATACAAATTAAGACATTAGCCCTTGAATTGAAAGCGTACTTTACCACCCAAAACCATTTTTCACCCCTAATTAATCGCATCTTCGTTAGCTTCATAATTAGTCACTAACAGGAACCATTAAATTTAAATTACAAAACAGTTATTTCATTTCACTTTTTTAATTACTATAAAAAACATAGCGTGGTTACAAAACAAATCTAAGAACAAGACATATTTTCTAATTTTTTTCTATTACAAAAATATTCACTTGCAATTCATATAGATGAAGAAATTATCTTATTTGAAGATAAGAATAATAGAGATGCGGAAGAATAAACACCTAATAATGATTTCCCTTGGGAAAAATAGAATTTTAAATAAGGATCATTAAAAAGTATAGTGTTTGATCTAAACGCTAATGTAATTGATAGTAGATTTACAAGATAAAAATGAAATAAAATAATTATTACTCTTTGATGTATTAATTTTAATTGTGATTACTATCTAAAGAAATATTTAGCTAGATGTAAATACTGTGGTATAGGTATAGAGAAATTTTTAAATTGCTCATCCTTCGGGAAACGTAAATATAAATCAAATTATAATTAAAGACATCTATTTTTCTCTGGTTGTCTCCCGTCTTTTATTATAATTTTATTTATATACATATATAATATGTATATATTATATAATATATAGGTACTTCTTTAGATTGTTACTCCCCTGTGTCTTTTTCGAATATAAATAACAGACTGAATAACTATTAAGACAAAGGGGTGTTTAGTCAATGTACTTTAGGACCAAGGAATATCACACATCTGCTTTTATAAGGGGAGTAACAGTGTCTTTAACAGTCTAAAGAAGAACATTCCTTACAACTTCCTTAGATTGTTACTCCCCTCTGATTTTTATAAGGGGAGTAAAAATCTAAAGAAGTGCCTATATATTGCCGGGTACACACGATCTGGTAGGCCTAGGCCTGACTGTTTAGACTGAACGGTCTGTATGATTCGACTGCCTCTATATGTCCTCAGGAGGCCAACCTTCAGACGAACTGCTCTATCAAAACTGTCAGGCGTACCGGATTGTGTATATCCAGATTAAAAGAGTTAAACAAAAAAATAATGGGACAATTCAACTATCCCAGATTGCAGGAGTTACTTTCTAGGGAGAAGTAGGTAACTGTAAGAGCATCATGGGAATAAAGAATTGTGTCGCTGCACTGCGCAATATTGCAGTTGTACATTAAAGTTAGTTAATTCCTAAGGAATGAAAAATATGTCTCTTCACATTATAGAGGAGTTAAATTATTAGAAGTAAAGAAATATCCTAACAAAAACACAACGTAAAAGAAAAAAAGCCAAGTCTCGCGTAAAAAGTTGTGAGATTATAGGTGTAGCCAAGTTTCCCTCGTCCATAAGTAAGTTCTACTAGGTTTGATTTATCAAGAAAAAAAAAAAAAAAATTATTGTGTTTGTGAGGGACAAAGAACAGAGAGGGGGACAGGGGACAGCCACGTAATTCACTTGTACTGGATAAATCAGACCTAATAGAACATACTTATTTTATTACAATTTGGCGTGGCTACAACTGTGATCACACAACTTTTTACGCGAGACTTAGCTTATTTGTTTACATAAGTGTTCTTGTGGGTACTTCATTTCCTTTTGTAAGTAGTTATATAATAGAAAGATAATGAAAGAAATATTCGTAAATAAAGAGTAATAGGAATAATAATAATTGTTATGAATAAAAGGGTTTGAAACACAAAGACAAGGTATGGAACGCGGTGGGTGTTCAAATTGAACTTTATCTTGAACAATACTGTCAAATCAGTGTCATTTATTCCAATGTAAAATTCTATGAATGCGAGTAAAATAATTCTTTATTTTTTTATTTTATTTTTTTTTTTTTAAACTTTCTATTCATTTTAAGAAGGCAGATATTTTAATAGCTTAGAAACCAAAGAAACACATTTTTTCCTTTCCTTGAACATTAAACTCTAACTATAAACTAAATTTCAAGTTTCTAGAATTGCTATTAGTGGCTTAGAATTATGCTAAGCATCATAATTAGATGCTAAGTCAGTGAAAAAAAAACTTTAGGTTGATATTGATATATCTTATAAACCAATATACGAGGTACTCGTAGGTAGAGATGTGAAATTTATATTTCTGGTTCAGTTTGTAATGAACTCTATATCATTAATAAGATTATAGAGGGGGTCCAAAATGCCTTGCTGGTTCCGGTAAAAAATAGTACGACTGTGCTCGACTAGGCCGGGCGCACAGCAGGACGTGCCCCCAGATTATTTTCCACATTATAAAGGAAAAACTTGATTTGGTAAAAAAATGCGTATCTTTACATTACAGAGAAGACACTTAATCATGAATAAAGAACTAGGCTTTTCCATATTACAGAAGAGTCACTTAAGTAGGAATAAAAAAATATTTATTTTAATTAAACAGTGCGGAGACATAGATAAGAGACACTTGATTAGGAGTAAATCCTCCACATTACAGAGGTAGAGGATTATCTTCTTTGGGATTCATCAAATCGTCTATACACACATGAAAATCCCTTTGTAATGATATCTGATATCTGCGATTAACTTATCGGATCATTTGATTAGAATTAAAAGATGTATCTTAACAACAAGTAACTTAATAATAAGTGAGACACTTAATATATTTTATCTACTCACGGCAGCAAAATTAAGCATTGTTGTAATGTTTTCAGTCTGCAAAATGTAATTTTTCTTGATTGTTTTGAATAAAGTATCAGCAAAAGTTCAAAGTGTCAGCAAAATAACAACAGGCTGTCACATTTTAAGAAAATTTTACTAAAAAAAGGTTACATCATCGCAGGTTATAAACACTACCACACTGTTTATTTTTATATATTTAAGCGTAATATTTTACTAAATAGTTACATCTTTTTTGAAAATAACTTAAATAATGATAGTGACAAACATATTTTACTATTTTACAATGATTATCTAAAAATAGAAATAAAAAAACAGTTGTGCATAAAAAATGGCAACCCTGAATTGTTTTGCATTTGTTTTGTTTTCTTGATGACTCAAACTTTCGTTTTTTTT
>KZ652185.1:172225-184914 GCA_001010745.2 Gerris buenoi
ATAGTTAGTTGGGTATATATATAAACTGGTTTTAACTAAATACGAGTAAAATGGATCGTAGCAACACTAAGCTTTATCTTAAAATAAACAGGTTAGCATCATAAATTAAATTTGAAAAAAAAAAAATAATATAATAATAAACCTAAACTTCTAAAGAGAAGAAAAAAATGAAATACAGGTATCAGGTTAGCCATTTTAAAAAAATATTATAAATAAAACGAGAAAGATATAACCTAAACTAAAAGCAGCGAATTAAAAAAAAAAAAAAAAATTTGAATTCTAAAAAGAGAGGATATTAAGTAAGATAAAGTTGGAAGCAAAAAACCTTGGAAAGTTCCGGACAACTTTCAGCCCTCTTATTATATTATAAATATTATTTTATACTTTTTTTATGCATTTAATCATTATTTTCATGGAATTAATAATGAAATACATTAGTAAATGTCAAGTATAACGTCAAGATTGAATCATAGAAGTTGTAAAATTAATTACATGCCAGTAATAATGTATAATATTAATGCGTAATTGAGTACATTTATTTATATAATTAATATATGGATGGATTTACAGTATTAATGATTGTTTTACTAGAACAAATGATGGAGAATACCATTTTAATGTTTTTAATTTTTATAAAAGTATAAGAAAGTAAAGAAGATACTATGAGGTAAATTTATAGATAGTTGGGTACTGTGGCATAAAGTTATAGTTAGTTGGGTGTCTAAAAGTGTTATTAGGGTACAACAAAATAAAGAAGGTAAAGAGGGGAAGCTAGCTTTTGATTAAATATGGGTTGATCACAGTAGAGAAGATAATATGGGGTAAATGATTAGTTAGATACCCGTACTAGTTAATATGGGAAATCATAATATAGAATATAGGGAAAGGTTTGTACATGGTTATATCTGGGTCGTTCCAGGTCAACTCAACACAATTTTAATTTTTAATATAAAGTTTACATTATCATCTCAGATTTTTCTTAATTTTCCGCAGAAACAGATGTACTATGTATGCAGACTTGTACCTGTAGAAATACCAAATTTTTACTTAGATGTGTCAACTTGTTTTGGAATTATAGCTACATAAAGTTTTTAAAAAATTAATCATAAAAAACGGTTTTTTTTCCTTAAATTGCTCAGGAAGTTCACCTAATTGAGCTAGCGAGCTAAAAAAGGTCTCATTTTACAGCAGTTTTCATGCCCTTTCACATGGCCAAGATAATGTTGTTGTCAAAAAATTAACTTGGCCTATAATAGTGAGTTGTATATCACAGGAAAGGACATTAAAAATTTTAAAAAAAAATCAAAAAGTATATTTTAAATTTTTTTCAAATAATACCATAAATAGTTAGTATTATGTTAAATCACCTATCAAAATATCAATGTGGGATGATAATGGGTTAATTGATCAAATGATTTAAGATTTAAGACTGAAGCTGTTTTTTCAATATTCAGGTGAATAATATAAGAATGCTAATATTTACACAAACATTAAAATAAAATGAACGAAGACATGAAAAAAGAATACAGTAATAAGTTTAAATAAAGGGAAAGCAGTATCACCTTCCAAAAGTGAACGCAAAGCTTCGGCTACCGACACTTCTTTAGATTATTTCTCCCCTTATAAAAAAACAGCGGGGAGTAACAGTCTAAAGAAGGTGTATGGAATGTTTTTCTGTAGACTTGTAGACTGTTATTCCCCTTGTAGACTGTTATAAGTGGAATATTCCTTTGTCCGAAGAACATTGGACTAAACATCCCTTTTTCTTAATAGTTATTCAGTCTGTCATTTTTATTCTAAAATAACACAGGGGATTACTAATCTAAAGAAGTACCCTGCTACCTTTGTAGACTTGGAAGCTAAACAGCTTCAGTTTAAATTATTTTATCAATGAATCCATTATCATTATAATTTTATATTTTGTTTTGTATTTAAAACAATACTAACTATTCATGGAATTAATTTGAAAAGTATTATATTGACTAATTTTGATTTAGATTTTAACAAAAAAAAAGTATCTTGGCCCCTATGTGTGTTTAATATAAAAGGAAGGGCGTGAAAAATGCGGTAAAATGACACCTCTCCTACCTCTTTAGCTCTAGCTCAATTAGTATAGCTTTTAGAGCAATTTACATAAATTCCGTATGCGGTTTTGGGACCAATTTAAAAAAAACTTTACATAGCTGAAATTCCAAAACGATTAAACATTATCTATGTAAAATGTAGTATTTCTACAAGTCTACATAGATAGTACATTTGTCCCAAATATCGGAAAAAATCGAGATGGTAAGGTTAATTTTGTATTAAAATTGTGTTGATTTGAAATTGACCTGCAACAACCCACCTGGGTACAAAAGAATAATTTGAATCAAATTATAATCATTATTAACATTGGGAGACAGACAGAGAAAAATTGACTCCAGCGCCGGGACTTGAACCACCTCCAAATTACCAGTACAGTACAGACGCTCTTTCCAACTAAGCTATGGAGGAGAATAATTTTTCTCTGCCGTAACCGTAACCGATAACTAGTCCCTAAATCCATCAAGCTTTCAATATTCATACACATTTAGCAAGTCAAGGGAGGCCCGTGGTTCAAGTCCCGGCGCTGGAGTCTATTTTTCTCTGTCTGTCTCCCAGTTTTAATAATGATTATAATTTGATTTAAATTAAAATTTAAACTTTCCGTAGTATGAAAACTACCAAAAACTTAAAAAAAGAATAATGAAGCTATCTATAACATAATGATATTGGACGCAAAAGAATGTACATTCCAAAAAAATATAATACATAATACCATATAATATTTAAAATACTACTTAGTTATATGGTTACCTACTGGCTTAACGTGGGAGCTACGAACTAAAGTAGGTAAAGAAGGGAATTTTTTATTTTACGGGGTATACACATGAGAACTTAGTTCGACGATCTCGGACCAAGTTCGCCTTTGTGTGGAGGTTAACGAGCTAAATTCGTGACGAATTTGATATTGGCATCAGGTTGGATCTTGGTTTGACGAACAAAGTACGGCGAACTTGATACCTATGTGACTAGGGCGATTTAGTAAGAGACTTAAAACAAATAAAGAAGAAAGTTTTATTTAGTTTAAAACTAACTTTACTAGTAAAATTTATTGTATTTAAGTTACAAAGTAAGATTATTTAAAATTAATTAAGGTTTATTTAATTAATCCTAGTAAAGTTTATTTAATTTTACTGTTCGTTTTATCTGAAATTCCAACTTTATATTTTCTCGTTTAGAGTTATTTTCTTGTGTCATTCGAGTACTAGGGAGAGTTTGTTTAGGTAGTTGAAATGATCAAGCCTAAAGATAGTGGTTGGATTACGGTACAAAAAGAAGTTAGAATGAAGGTGTAAGGGGTAGGAGAGATAGTTGTGAGTCGGGAGGGTTGCTTGGAGTTAGAGGTCATCGCCTCGCTCCATTCTATATTCTGTAGCGCGGCTAGTTCTTCAACTTCACAAGATACTGGCTTCAGACTTAAGCGCTTCAGGTATTCCTTGGACTTACACCATCCCACTACCTTCTCTCAAACACACAGCCACTCCTACTGTCAAGGTCGTCACACAGTCACACGCACAACACTCAAACTTTATTCCCTGAATACTGAATAGCAATGATAAACGGGAGGGTCTCCCACATGCCATTATAAAAAGGTACTACCGATTACTTCGAGGAAAAGATACTTTAAGGATACTAGTAGGAAGCAAACAGAGGGCTCCCAACACGTCTTGTAAATGTTGCCGAATAATTATTTAATATAGTAGGCGTCAAGTAAACTAAAGTTACCGAATAATTATTTAAAATAAAACAAAAAACCTGTTCTAAAAAGTATGCATTTTAAATTCACAGTAAAAGAATTCTTAAGAAGACTTAAAATAACTGGAAAAACACGGCATGTTCCAACAAGTTAATAAAGTGTTATTAAGTTTCATTTTTAGTTTGTTCTTGCATTGATTTCTTTGTTTGTGCATTTACCTATTTCTTGTTTCTATGTTTTTCTGTTAGTTATTTGTTCGTCGTTTTCTTTGTTTATATGTTTCCCTATTGCCTTTTTTTCTTTTTGCTTACTTTTTTTCAGTTCACTTGTTTCTTTTTGTTTTTCTGTTGCAAGTTTCTTTGTTAGTTTGTTTTCCTGTTTACTTGTTTTCTTTGTTTTTATATTTTTAATTTTACTTGCTTGTTTGTAGGAGTTTCAGTGTGCTAGTTTATTTGTTAGTTTGTTTGCAGAATCTTTGTTTATACTCGTATGTTTCGCTATTTGCTTCTTTCTTTTTAGCTATTTGGCTGTACGATTTTCTGTTTACTTGTTTCGTTATTTGTACGTGTTCTAGTTTAGTTGTTTCTTTCTATGGTTTTTATATTTTCTTTGTGATAAATAAATTCATTTAGTTTATGCCCAACTCAGTTGGTAGTTAAGGAAGGATTGGAAGTAATAAAAAAACCTTTATATATTTTATAGAACATCAGCTATTTTTTAAAGGGTAAAGAACCAACCCTAATTACATTACATAGTTTTAAATAAAACTGACTTGAAACTATATATCATTTGGTTGATACGAATTGAACTTAATGAACAAAGATGATGGTTAGATGAATTTGATGATCGGTGATGGTAAATGGTAAGTTGAACCTGGCAACTACTTTACATGAAGGGTTCAGGTAAAGTTCTAAAGATGAGAAAAAAATTTGGGGGAGTACCGCTGGTACACCTTACTTGGTAAAACAGTAACTTAAAATATTACAATAGACATATTCCATGAGGTTCGGCCTCACGGTCAAGCCGTCGGCCACCACGCTAGCCGTTGTGAGAGCCTCTGCCTGGAATAAAACAGCCAACAACAAAACTAACCCAACTGAAAGACGTTTTGTCTTATAGCTTGAAGAAATGGCACCTATCATAAAATTCAGAGTAGAAACAATAGAAACAAACAAGTAATACTAGTAATAGGGAATTCATCAGATAGTGTAATCAAAATTACAATGACTCCACCAAATAAATGGCCAAAACTATTTTTCACAGTGTTTAAATAAAATGTGTCTTGGAAAATTTACCCAAATTGCAATCGTTGCAGCATATTTTTCCTAGTTTCTTGTGTCTTTATTATTATTATTTTATTATTATTATTATTTTTTTTTTTTTTTCGTTCCTTTGTATATTTTTCTGTTCCCTTGTTCGTATGTTGAATTTCTTGTCATCTGATGTAACCAAATAATCGTCCTAAAAGTAAGAAAGAATAATCGAAACTTTTTTTTATTTTTATATAATATACAAAGTGTATGTAACAAATTAGTTTTCCAACATAGTACTTATTGGCTAAAAAAAAAACTACTAAAGGTTAAGCCAAAGTTTGCGTGTTTCGAACGATAAAGTTAGTTGAACATGACGCCTTTAAAATAAATTGCTTTACTAAGAAAAATTAATGTTATTTATATTCTTCATAATAAAATTAGTTTTTTCTTTTTTAAAAAATCTATTTTTTTTTAAGAATACATTTTTTTATGTCTTAAATTATTTCGTAAATTATAAAATTCAAAGCTTATATTTAATGTGAAAATGATTATATAATTGTGTGTATAAGATATTTTAGAATATGGTCACGAAATGAGTGTAAAGAATTATTGACCGAGTTTACATCTGACTCATAAAGAGGTAGGAGTGTGAAAGAGAAATAATCAGGAGTTGAGATGGAGATTTGAATCTGATTCAAGAAGGTGAAGAAGAAGAAGGGTAAACGAGTCGATATAGGAGCGAAGACAGATGTTTAAATCTAACTCAAAAAAGGGAAGGAAGTGTGAAAGATAAAAATTCAGTATAGAAGTTGAGACCGAGGTAAAGAAGAGAAAAAAGAGTGAAATAGAAATAGGCAGTATAGAGGTTGAGACCGAGGTAAAGAAGAGAAAGAAGTGTGAAAGAAAAATAGGCAGTATAGAAGTTGAGACCGAGGTAATAAGAGAAAGAAGTGTGAAAGAAAAATAGGCAGTATAGAAGTTGAGACCGAGGTAAAGAAGAGAAAGAAGTGTGAAAGAAAAATAGGCAGTATAGAAGTTGAGACCGAGGTAAAGAAGAGAAAGAAGTGTGAAAGAAAAATAGGCAGTATAGAAGTTGAGACCGAGGTAAAGAAGAGAAAGAAGTGTGAAAGAAAAATAGGCAGTATAGAAGTTGAGACCGAGGTAAAGAAGAGAAAGAAGTGTGAAAGAAAAATAGGCAGTATAGAAGTTGAGACCGAGGTAAAGAAGAGAAAGAAGTGTGAAAGAAAAATAGGCAGTATAGAAGTTGAGACCGAGGTAAAGAAGAGAAAGAAGTGTGAAAGAAAAATAGGCAGTATAGAAGTTGAGACCGAGGTAAAGAAGAGAAAGAAGTGTGAAAGAAAAATAGGCAGTATAGAAGTTGAGACCGAGGTAAAGAAGAGAAAGAAGTGTGAAAGAAAAATAGGCAGTATAGAAGTTGAGACCGAGGTAAAGAAGAGAAAGAAGTGTGAAAGAAAAATAGGCAGTATAGAAGTTGAGACCGAGGTAAAGAAGAGAAAGAAGTGTGAAAGAAAAATAGGCAGTATAGAAGTTGAGACCGAGGTAAAGAAGAGAAAGAAGTGTGAAAGAAAAATAGGCAGTATAGAAGTTGAGACCGAGGTAAAGAAGAGAAAGAAGTGTGAAAGAAAAATAGGCAGTATAGAAGTTGAGACCGAGGTAAAGAAGAGAAAGAAGTGTGAAAGAAAAATAGGCAGTATAGAAGTTGAGACCGAGGTAAAGAAGAGAAAGAAGTGTGAAAGAAAAATAGGCAGTATAGAAGTTGAGACCGAGGTAAAGAAGAGAAAGAAGTGTGAAAGAAAAATAGGCAGTATAGAAGTTGAGACCGAGGTAAAGAAGAGAAAGAAGTGTGAAAGAAAAATAGGCAGTATAGAAGTTGAGACCGAGGTAAAGAAGAGAAAGAAGTGTGAAAGAAAAATAGGCAGTATAGAAGTTGAGACCGAGGTAAAGAAGAGAAAGAAGTGTGAAAGAAAAATAGGCAGTATAGAAGTTGAGACCGAGGTAAAGAAGAGAAAGAAGTGTGAAAGAAAAATAGGCAGTATAGAAGTTGAGACCGAGGTAAAGAAGAGAAAGAAGTGTGAAAGAAAAATAGGCAGTATAGAAGTTGAGACCGAGGTAAAGAAGAGAAAGAAGTGTGAAAGAAAAATAGGCAGTATAGAAGTTGAGACCGAGGTAAAGAAGAGAAAGAAGTGTGAAAGAAAAATAGGCAGTATAGAAGTTGAGACCGAGGTAAAGAAGAGAAAGAAGTGTGAAAGAAAAATAGGCAGTATAGAAGTTGAGACCGAGGTAAAGAAGAGAAAGAAGTGTGAAAGAAAAATAGGCAGTATAGAAGTTGAGACCGAGGTAAAGAAGAGAAAGAAGTGTGAAAGAAAAATAGGCAGTATAGAAGTTGAGACCGAGGTAAAGAAGAGAAAGAAGTGTGAAAGAAAAATAGGCAGTATAGAAGTTGAGACCGAGGTAAAGAAGAGAAAGAAGTGTGAAAGAAAAATAGGCAGTATAGAAGTTGAGACCGAGGTAAAGAAGAGAAAGAAGTGTGAAAGAAAAATAGGCAGTATAGAAGTTGAGACCGAGGTAAAGAAGAGAAAGAAGTGTGAAAGAAAAATAGGCAGTATAGAAGTTGAGACCGAGGTAAAGAAGAGAAAGAAGTGTGAAAGAAAAATAGGCAGTATAGAAGTTGAGACCGAGGTAAAGAAGAGAAAGAAGTGTGAAAGAAAAATAGGCAGTATAGAAGTTGAGACCGAGGTAAAGAAGAGAAAGAAGTGTGAAAGAAAAATAGGCAGTATAGAAGTTGAGACCGAGGTAAAGAAGAGAAAGAAGTGTGAAAGAAAAATAGGCAGTATAGAAGTTGAGACCGAGGTAAAGAAGAGAAAGAAGTGTGAAAGAAAAATAGGCAGTATAGAAGTTGAGACCGAGGTAAAGAAGAGAAAGAAGTGTGAAAGAAAAATAGGCAGTATAGAAGTTGAGACCGAGGTAAAGAAGAGAAAGAAGTGTGAAAGAAAAATAGGCAGTATAGAAGTTGAGACCGAGGTAAAGAAGAGAAAGAAGTGTGAAAGAAAAATAGGCAGTATAGAAGTTGAGACCGAGGTAAAGAAGAGAAAGAAGTGTGAAAGAAAAATAGGCAGTATAGAAGTTGAGACCGAGGTAAAGAAGAGAAAGAAGTGTGAAAGAAAAATAGGCAGTATAGAAGTTGAGACCGAGGTAAAGAAGAGAAAGAAGTGTGAAAGAAAAATAGGCAGTATAGAAGTTGAGACCGAGGTAAAGAAGAGAAAGAAGTGTGAAAGAAAAATAGGCAGTATAGAAGTTGAGACCGAGGTAAAGAAGAGAAAGAAGTGTGAAAGAAAAATAGGCAGTATAGAAGTTGAGACCGAGGTAAAGAAGAGAAAGAAGTGTGAAAGAAAAATAGGCAGTATAGAAGTTGAGACCGAGGTAAAGAAGAGAAAGAAGTGTGAAAGAAAAATAGGCAGTATAGAAGTTGAGACCGAGGTAAAGAAGAGAAAGAAGTGTGAAAGAAAAATAGGCAGTATAGAAGTTGAGACCGAGGTAAAGAAGAGAAAGAAGTGTGAAAGAAAAATAGGCAGTATAGAAGTTGAGACCGAGGTAAAGAAGAGAAAGAAGTGTGAAAGAAAAATAGGCAGTATAGAAGTTGAGACCGAGGTAAAGAAGAGAAAGAAGTGTGAAAGAAAAATAGGCAGTATAGAAGTTGAGACCGAGGTAAAGAAGAGAAAGAAGTGTGAAAGAAAAATAGGCAGTATAGAAGTTGAGACCGAGGTAAAGAAGAGAAAGAAGTGTGAAAGAAAAATAGGCAGTATAGAAGTTGAGACCGAGGTAAAGAAGAGAAAGAAGTGTGAAAGAAAAATAGGCAGTATAGAAGTTGAGACCGAGGTAAAGAAGAGAAAGAAGTGTGAAAGAAAAATAGGCAGTATAGAAGTTGAGACCGAGGTAAAGAAGAGAAAGAAGTGTGAAAGAAAAATAGGCAGTATAGAAGTTGAGACCGAGGTAAAGAAGAGAAAGAAGTGTGAAAGAAAAATAGGCAGTATAGAAGTTGAGACCGAGGTAAAGAAGAGAAAGAAGTGTGAAAGAAAAATAGGCAGTATAGAAGTTGAGACCGAGGTAAAGAAGAGAAAGAAGTGTGAAAGAAAAATAGGCAGTATAGAAGTTGAGACCGAGGTAAAGAAGAGAAAGAAGTGTGAAAGAAAAATAGGCAGTATAGAAGTTGAGACCGAGGTAAAGAAGAGAAAGAAGTGTGAAAGAAAAATAGGCAGTATAGAAGTTGAGACCGANGCACCCGCCATGGTACGCCACTGGGGGGGAGAGAGAGAGAGGATAAAATAAACACGGGGAAATAAACATAAATTAATCAGCAGTAAAAATAGCAACTAAAGTGTAAAAATTTCTTATACAATAAAGTATTGTTGTGGCACAAGATTTAAACGTTTTGCCCAAAAATGTGTTTTCAGCCCGGAAAAGTGGTATCTAAATTGTCTGTCAGTCCGTTATTCGACCGTCTGTGCAGACGCGTGAAGCCATAACTACCGGATTTCGCATGCTTGTTCAAACAAATCATTATCATAATTATTATAATAATCGCCTGGTGAAATGGAGAAATGAATTATATTTTAATTTTGTGCAAACTACGCGCCAAAATAAAATTCCTCGAAAACAGATCAAACGATTATTTAAAAAAATGCTAACCTAATAAGTATATCTAACCAGTAATATACGAATCTGACGAAATAAGCCATTTCACCCGGGAAAAATACAGTTCCTGGGAAAAAAGCTAAGTATTACAAAGGGGGGAAGATCGAATTTCATTCTCCACCGATGGAGAATTATTTTACAAGCTTTTTTTCGGGTACAAGTTTATTTCGGGTCAAATCTTGCAACTGAATTAAGCAGTTATCCTCAACCGATTGATGAATTGAAATTTTCCATATACGTTTAATTTGGATGACAATGAATGATAATCTAAGTGACGTCATTCTAAATCCAAAATGCCGGACAGCCCATGATATGGGTATCAAATGAAAGGGTTTTCCGAGAAGAGAACCAATAAAAGCTTTTTTTATAATCAACTTATCTATAATAAATTTTTATTAAATGTTCAATAATAATAAAATTAAACAACGAAACCCCAAAACAAATAACACAGAAAAAACTGGTCGGAGTAATTATGTATTAATATGAGAATGTTGAGTACGAGTTGTAACTTTTTTTTTTTTTTTTTTTTACTTTTTAAGAAATTGGATCCAAATTGAGTTAAAAATTCAAAAAGACAAATGCTTTCAAATAACACCCGTTATACTTCCCTCAGTCTAACTAAGAGAAAATTGATAACAAAGAAGAAGAAAAAAAAAAAAAAAAAAACAACGAAAGAAAAAAGAAGCGAAAGGAAAAAAAAACAATGCCGGGTCACATGATGTTAACAAAACAAGACCTATAATCATCAAAACAGTGTTTTTGTGAATCGTTCCAATTAAAAAGGTAACCTGATAATATTTGTAATTATCTATCCCATTACCTTTTACTTTTTTTCTCTCTCTTTAATTTTGTTTCTTATTTTTCTCTGAGTTTGTTTAATTCTCACGGAATTGTTTATTTTGATTTTCATAAAAAAAAGAAAAAAAAAGATTCCATAGAAAACAATTAAAGGATTTGTATCTGATAAGATGAACTGTATGTGTGAATTTATAAATTATGTATTAAATTCAATTGAAATTATTTAAGATAGATACTTGTTATGTTTGATTTTTAAAGATTTTTTTTTTTTTTTGGGGGGGGGGGGGTTAGTTGATTAGACTTACCCATATTATATTCAGGATTAGTCAAAAGAGTCGGACCACCTCAACAACTTTTTAGTGTAATGGCGAAGAAAAATTGGTCTTTCTAAACATTTTAGAAATATTTCATGAGTTTGGATTCATGAAATGTTAAAAAGGCATATCACAAGCTTTGCCCCATTTCAGGGGGAAAAAATTGAGGATTTAGGAATAGTTCAATAATAATTTAAAATGTAAACCCCTACCGATGGACAACTCATTTTAAAGGTATAAGTTAACGAATAAGAACAGCGCAAACAAGAGGTCTCTACCTCAATCCTTTCCAAAATGGCGGCAAATCAAAATTATATTAGTTAATCGGCCGCCATTTTGAATAGGATTTATATAGAGACCTCTAGTTAGGGTGTTCTTTCTCTTTTATCAAGGCACCTGTAAAATGAGATGTCACACGGTAGGGTTTTACATTAAAAATTATTGAGTTGCCCCCCAAAATCCCTAATTTTGGGGACAAGCTAACAGTTAACCTATAAAAATATAATACGAAGTCCCCATACATTTCAATAACTCGGATGTACTAAAAAAAATTGGGGATAGCTAAAACACTTGAAGTGAAAACCCCTACCGGGTTGAACCTTATTCTGAAGGTCATGTCGAAGAATAAAAACAGTGCATACTAGAAGTTTCTACATAATTCCTATCCAAAATGGCGGCTGATTTACTATGGTAAATTTTGATTTGCCACTATACATTAAAAGGTATATCTTTTAGCCTTATAAACTTTTTATAATTTGGATTTTCTCCGCAAATAATCTTTAAAAGTTATTGAGGTGTCCCGTAACTATATTGACTAACGTATATTTCTCTGGTTTCTCACCGTTTTCCGGGTTTAAATTAGACATTTATTTTATTATTAGATGTGTATATTTTAATGAGAAGCCCCTTTTTCAAGTATTAGGCCTCTTTCACACGAGGCAACTTAGTTGATTCAACTAGTTGACTGGCGGTTGAAAAGGAGTGTAGCCGGGTAGCAAATGTAAAGGAATCGCCCGAACCCCTTCACACGAGTCAACTCGTCCGCCCAGGCAACTAGGAGCCCAAGCACATGTGCCGCTCACCTTCTCATCCTAACTAGTTGATTCAACTAAAAAGACACTACAAGGCATTAGCCCCTTCACACGAGTCAACTTAGTTGAGTCAACTAGGACATTTGTTCGATATGGATTCTACTTTTTCTTAATCCTTATTAATAATTTATCCTCGCTTACTAGTTTCGTATATATTATAATAGTAGATTGTTGGAAGCGCTTATTTCCCTATTATATAATAGGAAATAGCAAGGGATGAACCAAAATTTTTCGACTAGAATTCCTCTTTTTAGGGTTTCGAGGTCGCCCAAGAAACCCTTTTGCTTTTGGTAGTTCGTCTGTCCGTCCGTCCGTCGCAACTTGGAGTATATCTCCCGACCTACTGAAGCTATAGACTTGAAATTTGGTACATAAGTAAAACTTTTTTGCCCAAAAACAGAAAACATATTGCGAACTTAAACACTTCAAATTTCTGCGATCTGCGATCAATTGCGATCAGATAGCAATATTTTATATTTTTTGTAATTTTCAAGTTGGGTATCATTTCAAAGGTATCGAATTGTAGATTAAAAATATGTATTGCATTTCCAAAATGGCGGCCATTTTACCCCCCAAAAAATTTAAAAAAACCCAAAATGTACCCCCCCTGCACTACCCCATTAGAATAGGTCCTAAAATAAGGCAAAAATACATAAATATAAATCTCTGTAGTCCAATAAAATTTCCAGGAGTTGATTTAAAAAAAGAAAAACATTAGAATTTTTAGGGGGGCGTAACTAGG
>KZ652185.1:197142-210192 GCA_001010745.2 Gerris buenoi
GTATTTAAATTGACTACATTTTAGAATTTTTTAATCAAAATCGTCGGAACCGTTTTCGAGAAAAAATTTTTTTTCGTGTTTTTTCAGAGTTTTTGGGGGGTAGCGCCCTCAAATTTGGAGTTAAAATTCATTTCTCGATTTCGCCTCGGCGTATGATTTTTCTGAACGTGTATGCCAAATCTCGTCAAAATCGGCCCAGTAGTTTAGGCTCCAGGCGTCTGCACAGACAGACAGACGACAGACGACAGACGACGGACAGACATTTTTTTAAAAAAAACCACTTTTTTGGACTCAGGGGACCTCAAAACGTGTAAATCCATCAAAATCTCAAAATCGAATTTTCGCGCCATCACAATACTTTCTCTTTATATGAGGAAGTAAAAATATACTATATACAGTAGAGCGTCGTTTATCCGAACTAATGTTTTTTTGGGTGGTTTGGATAATCAAAATTTCGGATAATCGATATTCATTAAAAAAATCAAAAGAGAAGATGTAAAAATAATGAAACACGTTTGCAAAAAGTATCTTAGTTTTATTTATCTAGAACATAGCGAAAAAAAAATTGGCATAAAGAATGTTGTAATAATACTTGTCTGCTTAATTTTTTTAACTTAATTTATCACCATGAATCTCGATTTGCTGAATCCCGTGATTTATCAGCCACCCAGAACTGGGAATGAATAAAGAGTCACCACGAAAGCTTAATGTTTAATTCCATGTTTTTTTCACACAATATAGGCCCAGATATGGGCGGTCTATAGGCCCGTTTTTGCAAAAACCAAGTGAATGCACCATCTTCCAACAATTTGGATTTCGGATTTTTCATAGTATTACAATACAAACTGCCCTGTTCACTGTCAAGATACCTACGTGCATACCTAGTGATTGAGTCAGAATTATTTATTATTCTTGAAATCGTTGCTTTACCAAGACCGAACTTGAAAGTTAATGTATAATCAGCCGCGTAATAATTTCCATTTTATATTTTAATGAAAGCGCTGCTCATTTCCTTTTTGTCTACATGTTGTAAGTCTACTTAAAATATCTGACTAAGTCAATGTATACCTCCCTTTATACAGCTAACACCGCTCTTTCTAGAAATTAATTTAGCGATTGCTTATGATTTTTTTCTTTCGTGAAGCCAGTTCGGATAATTGAACGTTCGGATAATTGACGTTCGGATAATCGACGCTCTACTGTATATTTAATGTAGTCTATTTAAATACGAATCTAGCGATATAAGATGTTTTCCCGGGAAAAATCTAGTTCCTGAGAAAATAGCTTGAAATGCCGACTTAGAGAAGCCGGGTTCGATTCTCCACCGAGAAGAAGTTATTTTTTTGATAAATTTTAATAAAATGATCAATAATAATTATATGTATCCACGAAAACTCAAAAATTAATAAATGGAAAACACTGGGCTAAGTAATTATGAACTCGTATAAGAAAAAGTTTGTCTGAGTTGTCTCGACCGAATTTTTTTGTTTTAACTATGGGGGATTCAATCCTTATGGAATACAATTCAACAGGTTATAGGTATTTTTTTTTCTATTTTGACCTAATAATATTAATATTATAATGTTGCATACTCTTGTAATATAGCGTTTAAATGCGGATTCGGTAATAAAACGCGGTTTTTCTCATCTTTTAGGTCAAATCTATCTGTTTTCAATATATATGACAGGAAAATAGAAGCATATACCTGAAAAAAGGTAGTGAAGAAGTAAATATGAATAAAAAATAACGCTACCCAGACGCAGAGGAAAAGAAAGTGTAGTGGGAGTTATGTCTTTCCTTTTTCAAAAAATGAGGAGGATATCTCTAACCCCTGCTACCGCCATAGTTAAGTATATATACTTCTCTTTCTTACTCACTAGACTTATTTTTTATTATTATTATTATTTTTTTTTTTTTTTAAAAAAACAACATTTATAATATTAATATTGAAAGATATCACGGATAAAGAAACTCTTATCGCTATAAAGTTTTTTAATCCTCTAATGTGGGACCAAAAATTTAAAGTCATTCTAATAGGAATATTAACATGGATATTGGATATAGGATATATATGTTCTAGCTGTGGGGTACAGAAGAAATTTCCGCCACGCAAAAAAACGACATGAATAATGTGTCACTCTTAAATATCATGCCAGGAAATTAGAATATGACACGGGAGGTAGACTGATTTTCACTTCTTTTCATTGTGGTACAATATTTAGCCGACAGAGGATAGAAAATCTAAATTTTATATAAAATGATATCAGAGCTCCTAGCGGACCAAATGTTAATCAAAATGGTTTAATGTTTCATAATTTCTCACCTTAATATCCATTTACTACATCAATTAGACAAATGTATACTGGTCTTCTCCTCTTGACGGGAAAGAATTGAAATGGCGATATGTGGATTCAATGCCCAAAAAAGTATCCATGATTCAATGTTTTCCCATAATCGAGGAAATTAGTATTTTTATTTTTATTTTTTAGATAAGTGTGGGTTTTTGACATACGGTGAGGTGGTAACACCATGAAGGGTGGTGATATTCTACACATTACTTCTCAATAATTATTGATTTCACATGTACACGCAATCCTTTTTCGTTATAATTTAAAATAAATACATTCTGTGGCAAATAAACATAACTACACCCTCTAAACATAAGCTTATGTTGATGAATTATAGGAAACATTAATAGTCACAAAAAAGACCTGCGCACCTATTTATCTGCCTAGCCAACACCAACACCTGCTTTTCTAATGCGACAGAACATGTGCGATTTTCGAATCTGAGCCTGGATAATCTCAATCAACCTGCACTCTGGATACAATAAAAATCTTCAAAAGCTTTAACGTTGTTAAAAAGTAAATTTTATACAAATTTTTCAAACAAATAATTAATTGGTGTAACAAGTAACATTATTTTAAACTTTGTGGCGCAAAACTTATCGACCACTTCACACATCCACTCAATATGATCAACAGTGTGAAATACCTGTGATCCAAACCATCTCGTAGTTATATCGATATTGATCTTAGGTGCGTTCAGAATCACTAACCAGCAGATCCACCGAGAAGTAACCGGGGGGGGGGGGGGGGGGGGGGGGCGGAAAGACCAACCAAAACCAAAACAGCCGACCGGGTTCATAAAAACTTCGGTTGATTTAGCTGTCGACTGGAGCGGTTACGATCGCTTGACTAACCGAATCCAGAATTCGATTTGCTATCCATAATATTACCTTCAATGCAATTTTAAAAACTTTAAAACGTGTTTTGTGGCTTGTTCTTTTTTAGTTTTAGTTAAACATGGACTTTTATCCATTTGAACAGTGCCGTGCAACGTCCCAGGACGAAGATGTGTCTGAAAATTAAATTGATGTGGTTTACTCAGAGTTTTCAGCAGAATCTCACACCAATCAACAACCAATTTTATAACCTCTCTTTGTTTATAACCTTTTCTGTCGACTGCTGCCTTCAACCGGTGAACAAGATTATTTCAAGCCACCATGACACTAACCACAACCAACCACCATTACCATTCAAACGGATAGTGATTCCGAACGCAAACTTAGTTACAGTCGATAGTTAACCAGCGGGCTAACCACTCTGCTATGCCGGTCACTCTAGTAGTCCACCTAACCATTATTGTTCACTGTTAGTTTTCAATAAGCTTTTAACTTAATTTGTACACTATAGGTTTCTAGTTATAGCTCATCACATCTCAAATTCATCTTCACTCTTTATCGCCCCCTTATCGCCTACCTTATGTGAACCTGAAATGTAGAGTTATCCACTCCACTCCAATATCTTCCTTCCTCTTCTATATTGTCCATGTTCCATGAAACTACTGTCTGACATGTCTGAGTGGTTTTCTTGTAACAGGGGTCGAGGTGAAAAATTTTTTAGATTAAGTCGACTAGCTTTTAGAAGAGGTTTTCGTTTTGATTTTAGGTCGGCGGATGTACAGAAAAGATTTGGAATTTTGATGGTGGTAGGCGTTTAGAGTGAAGAATAACCAATTTTTTATAATGGTTTTGTATCGGTTAGTTAGATAGAAAGGAGGTGAGTGGAGTTATACGGGATTCGAGAGGGCCTGAATGCTTGGAGGCTAGATTCTCAAAACTGGTCCAAGAAAAGAACTCTAAGTTCACCCAAGTTCTTGTGTTAGCTGTAGCTGTTAGCAGAAGAAGTCAGTAGAAAACTGGTTCTACGAGTCTGCTAAGAGAACCGACCTCAGGGGCTTCGACTCCTAATCCTTTTACTTCTCGACCTGGCTACAGCTACATCTAAACATTCCAACCGTACACCTTCGGCAAACATCGCCGCTACTCGGATCAACTCGGCCTAACGCTTCCACAACTCATACCCTCATTCCATCAAGGAAAAAACCAACATCCAGCCAACCTAAACGAACTGTCATCAAGAGACATCAAAACATAAATAGCAAAATTTTTTATTAAGTGTTGCTGTATTTAATACTTTCTCTTATACTAAATGTAATATAAATAGCTAGAAAGTATTGCACTGGCACAAAAAAATTATTATAAGATTTTTATGGATAAATAAGAGTTGAGAGTTCAAAAAAGTGGTTTTTAAAAAATGTCTTCCTGTAGTATGTGTATTTTGGAATGTCGAGCCTAAAAAACTGGGCAGATTTTGATTAATTAATTTAATATTAACTACATTTTCTATTTAAGAAACACGAAAAGATTTTAGTCCAGGAAAATAAGGAATAATAAGGGAAATAAGTTATAAAGTTTTGAAACGTTGTGAAAAGAGTCTTAAGGGGTGTAGTAGTAAGAAACAGTAAAGTTCCCCATTCTCTTAGGGGGACGTGTCCCCACCTCCCCCCTCCTCAAAGTCCAAAATTTACTTATTTTTCACTTTTTACGGAAAATGGTTTATTTTTTGAAGAGAAGTATTATTACCAAAAGTATTTCTCACATAATTCTGCACAAAAAAGGTCCTATGAATGTTTGAAGTGAAACATACCGTTTTCGAGATATTGTAGTTGGAAAAAGTTAAAAAATCTAATTTTGCGAACCAACATATTTAAAAACAACACTTCCGATTTTAATGAAATTTGGATGGTAGGTCATACTTAGCCCATTGTTGATCCCATATAAGTTTAAACCTTCTGCACCTATTATTTTATCTTGCACAAGCGCACAAACATACATTTATTTAGACCTATATCTTCAAAAGTACTCAACTGATCATTATGAAATATAAATGGTTTGTCGAAAGTAGCCCGCAGATGGCTCCAAATTAATTTCAACCGTCCGCGCTCTTTACATTTTCTAAATTGGTTCCCTTTCAGTCTGTCTGTCGATCAATTTTTTGTCTGTCTATTATGAATTAATGTATCAATTTATCAAAATGTAAAAAGTGCAGACGATTGAAATTAATTTGGGGCTATCTGCGGGTTACTTTCGACTAACCATTTAAATTTCATAATGATCAGTGGAGTACTTTTGAAGATATAAGTCTAAATAAATGTATGTTGTGCGCTTGTGCAAGATAAAATAATAGGTGCAGAAGATTGAAACTTATATGGGATTAACAATGGGNCCATATAAATTGTTTACCGGGAAAAAATTTCTGTCTGCTTTCTTTAGTCTATAGTCTGTGCAGACGCAAGGAGCCAAAAATTTCTAAAAATTAAATTTCTCAAAAAGAAATTCTAAAAATTAAAATGTCCAAATCTAATTTGTGTAAACTAGTTATCTACAGTTTTGTCATATTTTCATTTAGGAGAGGGTAAAATGGAAAAATATGTATAGCTACATCTTATATATTTTTTTTAATTTTTAAATATGTTTGCAAAATTCGATTGTTTATCTTTTTCTAACTACAATATCTCGAAAACGGTACGTTTAACTTCAAACATTCATAGGACCTTTAATGTGCAGAATTATGTAAGAAATATTTTTTGTAATAACACTTCTCTTCAAAAATAAACTGTTTTGTGTAAAAAGTGAAAAATAAGTAAATTTTGGACTTTAAGAGGAGGGAGGGGGGACGAGTCCCCTCAAGAGGGGGGAACTTTACTGTTTCTTACTACTACACCCCTTGATAGTGTTTCCACAAAGTTTCAAAACTTTATAAATTATTTCCTCCATTTGCTGATTGTTTTTACTAATTTGCCTGGAGTATTTATAAAACAAAACTTTTTATTTAACAATTACAGAACAAAAAAAGTATTTCGGAGGATTTCGTGATATTCCAAAGATAGCAAAAATATTATAAATAAAAACATAACCAGTGTTACCATTTAAAAAGATATGTTTATCTATAATATAAGTGGCAATGTCCTGATTGACTGACTGACTGATTGACATAGAATCAACGCACAGCAAAATCTGCTTAACCGAGAGACTTGAAATTTTCAGGATATACTCTGTTCATATCATAGGCGTCCACTAAGAAAGGATTTTGCGAAATTTTCATTTTTGTACCCAGGGGTACGGGGTACAAATTTCAAAGTAATGAATACTCTTCATGATGCATATCGTTGAAAAGCTCTTTAAAAGTACAGTAATTGTTGTTATGTACAGTTTTGTCATATTTTCATTTAGGAGGGGGTAAAATGGAAAAATATGTATAGCTACATCTTATATAAATGAAGAGTGTCTATTAGTGTATTTTATACAAATCTACAGTTTATCCCAATTTGATGGAAGGGGAAGGTCACTGCCTACTTGAGATTATGAAGTTAAAATGTTGGTACACAGGGTACGGGGTACAAATGTCTAAGTAATGAATGCCCTTCACGATGCATATCGTTGAAAAGCTCTTTAAAAGTACAATAATTGTTGTTATGTTCAATTTTGTAATATTTTCATTTAGGAGAAGGGTAAAAAGGAAATGTCAATGTACAGTAGAAAAATTAAATTAAATGGTGTTTGTGTGTGCGCGCTAGCGCGCGGGCGTGTGTGCGTGTGTGTTCTTTATTCAAATCTACAGTTTTAGTTCGAGTTCGATGAAAATTGGCACTCTTGACCTTTAAAGTAAGGGGAAGGTCACTGTCTGCATGAATTTTCGAAATTTAATTTTTGGTACACTGCGGTACAGGGCAAGATGTGTAGAATATACTACTTATCTTGGTAGAATATACTACTCATCTTTTTTCTTCAGTAATCGGAATCAATTACTACTTTGGGGTATTAGCAAATTATCCCATCAAAGGGGAGAGGTATAGAAATAAGAAGGAAGGATAGAATATAAATATTATCGCTTAGTAAAATAATTTTAATGTTTCTTGATGGTAGTTTATAAATTGAAAAAAATAAAGTGGCAAGGCGTGAAGTCTCACGTAAAAAGGGTTTCGTTGGTATAGTGAACAAAAATTAATAAAGGGAGGGGGGGGGAGAATTATTATGTTTTTTGACAAAATGGTGGGCAAAATTAAATATAACCCACAAGTGTTGTATATTTTTGTAATCTACTCTTTAATACCTTTCATTTGACACCCCAATCAAATCAAAAAAAATTTTTTTTCGAGTGACATGAATTAGCCGCCATCTTGGATTTCCATTTTTATATTAGATCGAATTGCTAATCTTATTTTTTCATTGGCCCAGAAGACCGCACATTTCGCATATTTTTCTATATTTTTAGTAACAGCAGAAGTACGATTGTAGGGACACGATAATTTTCGATGTTTTTTGACAAAATGGCGCCGAAAACTAAACACTAACCCTAAGTGGTATGAATATTTGTAATCTACTCTTCAATACCTTTCATTTGATTCCCCACTCAAAATTTTAATAAAATATTTTTTTCTCGCGATGTGAATTATCCGCAATTTTGAATTTGAACACCTGATAATTTTTAGTTCTCTATATTTTTCCTGTTTGTGCGTCAAAACGATCTTTAATACTGGTAAGTTTCACGCTTTTATCTCTTTTGCTTCAAAAGTTATTGGAACCGTAAAGAGTGACAGACAGATGGATAGACACAAGAACGAAACTATAAGTGTTTCTTTTTTTGGTTTTACCAACAAAACCCTAAAAACACCCCGTAGCGAAGCACGGGTATTCAGCTAGTATAATATATAACTCATAAATAAAGAATCGGTTACGGTTATCCATAAAAAGAAAAAAAGTAGTACCTACATTTAAATAAGAATTGAACCATATAAATTGTTTACCGGGAAAAAATTTCTGTCTGCTTTCTTTAGTCTATAGTCTGTGTAGACGCAAGGAGCCAAAAATTTCTAAAAATTAAATTTCTCAAAAAGAAATTCTAAAAATTAAAATGTCCAAATCTAATTTGTGTAAACTATACCGTTTGTACACGTTGTGTACAGTATGTAACTTATTCTCTACAAAAAGTTTTAATGAGATTAATTCAGTATCGCTATATAAATGAAAAATTGTTGAACGTGTATGTTGGATCGAGATTTTTTTTTTATTTCTTTTGCAAAATGGAAACTTTGGTTTAAGTTTTAAAATAACATTCAAAAATATACTGGGGGAAATGCTGAAAAAATATCTTTCAATATCATGATGAAAAATATGTTTCAATAGTAAGTATATGATGAAAAAAGAAAAACATTGGAACAAAAACTGAATGAAGAGACCTTCCGTGCATGCTAATGTAAGGATTTTAATCATGCTAAGTGCATGATGCAATGTCTAATGGATGAAGTGGATGTACATTGTACATGCATTATATTGAAACTAAGTGCAACTTAGTGTAATAAGGTAAACGCAGTGGAAACCATTTTACCTTTTTCCCCATCTATAAAAGGGAAAGTAAACCAAGATTAATGAACAGGGAAGCTTGCTAAGGGAATAGACTGTAGCCAATGGTCTATAGAAAGTAATGTGGGGGAGAAAACATATATACTACATGCTGGTTTAGAAACATAGGTTTTTGACATTAATATAGATTAATCATTGCCTATGAGTAAAACATAGATTAGATATGGTATAATACACACGCATCACCCATATAAATGAATTACAGCTGCAGTATGTCATAATTTTTCGGAAAAAAATGTTCTTATTTCTAAGTCTCTGTTCAGCCAGGTGTAAATAGAAAATTATTATATACTTGTATTTAGTTATGATCCAAGAACCAAAAAAAGGTGATAATGTACAAAGTAAACCAAATTTGGCACAAATAGTAAGCTAAAAAATATACATTATCTAAAATACTTTTTTAAATCGGCGAAAATATGATAGAAATAAACAAAATTGGCCTATGAACCGCAGCTAGGGTAAAACTTGGTTTTGTGGCAACTCAATTTATTAAGGCAAAAAATCAATCAATCGTCAATCATATCAAGTCACTTTATTTATTTATTTATTAAATTCCATACCCCTGGTCGAAAAAATGTATCCAATGCAACTCATAATTTTCTATTTTCTCACATACGAGTAAATAATCACTTCTTGGTCTGTTGTTTTTCACTTCATACTTCATTAGTTGCTAAGAGTTTTCGTAGTTTCATTTAATTATTATCGGACATTTCATCAAAATTTAATAATTTCATAATAAACCCATCGACCCATCCTCTCATCTTTTGAGTTTATAGCTATTTTCTCAGGAACTAGGTTTTTTCAGATCAATAATATTTATGGTATAGATTCGTAAGTGGGATTTTAACTATTTAAGATTTGTTTAATCAAAATCGTTGGTTTTGTAGAAGTAATCATCTTCTACGTTTTTAAGAGTTTTTGAGGGTAGTTTTTGATAGGTAAATTTAAAGGTATAATTCATTTCTCAATGTCGCCACTAGATACTAGATATGATTTGTCTAAAACTGCATGCCAAATTTAATCTAAATCCACTCGTCTGTACAGTACAGACAAAATATTATTTTAAAAAAACACTTTCTTGGATTTAAGAAACCTTAAAACGTGCAAACCCATCAACATTTTCGAACTATCATACTTACAAAAAAATCAACAGCAACAATGTGCAGGTGGATCGTATTTACACTGTATATGATACGTATTTACACTGTATATGATACGCTAGAAACCAAAAAATAATTAATACCATAATACATCGAATATAGGACGCCGTCGAATAAGACACATCCCGATTATCGAACCAAAAATTTGGAGAAATCAAAAAACATAAATTAATCGAATTCAAGGGGGGTCCTTGTATCAAAGGGAAAAACTTTCGTTCTCTTTTTAGTAACTTGTTCAGAACTCAAATTTAGGCACTCTACCACGGATATTGAATCTTTATTTAGAAGTAGGGCGTATTAGAACTTTTATCTAGATGTAAGACAGACGTCATGCTGCCAGAGAAATAGCAATGTTAGATTTTGAAGCTAACAAGAAATAATACATAGGTACAAAGGAACCCCTTTTACCCAAATAACAGGATAAACCTCCTGAAAATCTATGAAATGGGAGGGTCCTACAATGATATCCCGGCAAAATTAAAAAAATTGGAAATAAAAAGTAAAAAACAAGATCTCAACTATACTCTTGAAAGAGAAGTTCGTATAAAAAAAGTTTGTTAGATAAGTTACACTTGAATACATCGATTGTAAGAAAAACATCGAATAAAAGACAACATCCCGATTTTTGCGATGCAATAACAGAGAAAAAAGTGTGTTTTATATACAAAGCATATGGTAGTTTACATGTTTTCCTTATTTTTCGTTTGTTTTTGGTACGAGGATCTTAGTTCATCCACAAAATGGTTTTGTTATACGCATTTATTTCCATGCTCTTCAGACCCTGACGAATTTCAACACAGTATACATCTTAAACAATTACACACATGACAGACCAAGTCTAGATAACGCTGTTAAGCAATTATGTTTTTTGTTAAAATAAAAAAAAAATATATTTAACTGATTTATTACTTTATAATTAAATCATAATTATTTTTTAGCGATACAATTTACGTACCCCGAATTTAATAAGGGATAGATAAATTTTTGTTTTAACCAACGGAAAAAAATACATTTCCTGTTTCAAGATAAGATAAGAAGAATGTATAAACCTCCGTTAACAATCGATATTCATTTAAACATTATTATAAAAGTTAGAGGCAATTATTCTCCCTCAAATTCACGTGCTTCGTGCTTTTTTCTTTTATTTTTATACAGGCTAGATTTCTTTCCAAGGTAACTTCTAAGGACATCTAAGCTTAGATAAATATAAACAATACTTTTCCTACTACTATAGGTAGTGAGGAAAAGTAAAAAAGGTTAAATGAACGTCAATATTGAATTTTTAATCAAAATCTTCAGAACCGTTTTTTGAGAAATAATTTTTAAATTATTTCCCCAAATTTACTTCTCATTTTCGCCTTGAGATATATTTTTTCTGAAAGTGAATTCCAAATTTAATTAGAGCTATTATCCATTACTAGTTCGCACCCGATCTATGATTATTTCTGAACATGTGGTCAAATTTAATTGAAATCAGACTAATAGTTCTAATTGCACTGGCTATAGACGATAGATTTACATATA
This sequence comes from Gerris buenoi, assembly GCA_001010745.2. Taxonomy (NCBI): domain Eukaryota; kingdom Metazoa; phylum Arthropoda; class Insecta; order Hemiptera; family Gerridae; genus Gerris; species Gerris buenoi. Next base: position 208,594 of record KZ652185.1, read on the forward strand.
AACAATTCCTATAAACCAATTTTTTGGAATAAGATAATATTTTATTCCAAAAAAATTGGTTTATATATTATGTTAAAATTTAAATACATTCTAAAAATAGAATTTTTGCGTCTTCACAATAAAGAAATAGTGATTTTTTTTTTTTTTTTTTTTTCACAAAAAAAAAAAAAAATACAATAAGTAAATAATAATAATTTTATTTTAACTTCTTTAGTTGACAAAGGAAACAACCAACGAACTTTCATAATAATTTAATTTCTCGATTTTTCAGGGTTTTTTGGGGGGAAGGTACCATAAATTTAGTGCAAACATTTTCGATTTCGTCTTGGAGTATGAGTTTTCGTAACGTGTAAACAAGGATTTAATCGATATCGGCCCAGAAGTTTGCTATATATCAGCCTGCAGAGATGAAAGTCAGTTATTTAAAAAAAAAAAAAAAAAAAAAAAACTACGACTTCAAGCAGGAAGCGAAAGCAGGGGTAAACTGAATAAGGACAGACAGCCTAGGATGGGGAAGTAAGGAAAAGCATGATGTCTAGAAACGGAAATAGTATACTTGAAAATTAAGACTTTTATAAAAAATTATAATAAATAAAAATGTATAAAATTATATCTTAAATTAGGAATATGTCTATTTATATTTGTTGGCTATTGAAGACTCTCGTTTCGTTATTTGAAGATGTAACCGTCATATAAATTTAATATGTATGAAATGGAAATAAAGAATTAAAGTGAATTTAATAGTTTATAATCAATTTATGTTATAAGAGCATATTTATGTAATAAATAAAAAAAAGAAAAATTGTAACAAGTACTTAAATAAAAGCTCTATTGTTATTATAATATAAAAGTATGCAGATATATACTGCTTTGGATTCCCAGCATTTTCACCATTCTTGTGTTATAACCTGAAGAAGGAAATATATTTTGCGAAACGTCGTTATTTAACTTTTGATTAATCTCAGCTATCCTCAAATTTGATGACGTATATAGTTGTATAAGTCCATTGGCAGGATTGAGAGTATGTTATAATTAATAATTATAAAAAGTGAAAAATATAATTAAAAATAATAATAATAACTAGGACAAAAGAGTTATTTTTAAAAGAAAAGATTATGCAGTCATTTATACATAACTAGAGTGTGAATGAATCACAGAAGTGTTACAGTAATATTCAGCAAGGCGTAACCAACAGGAAAATGCCCAGGCATCATAGTTATATTAAGGAACCTTTACAGGTGCCGTACGGCAAAGCTGTGGCTGGTTGTTTAGGGGCCTTCCTAAAACTCGTTTTATTGGCACTCTAGTTTGATTTTTAGTGAAAATCTGACATGATCTGAAATATTGATGAAACTATATTTGATTTAGCTGAAAATCAAAAACAAAATGTAGACATTACTCACCTTTTTATCACTTTATAAATATTATATTTAATTAAATTAGGTAAATAAGGTTTGTCTCCAGAAGGGAGAAAAAGTAAACTTTCCCCCTTTTGATGCAAATTTCAATACCTTTAAAATGATACCCAACTTCAATTTTCAAATCACAAAAATTTTGGGGCTCCATAGTTACCCACAATTCCTAAAATTTTACTTTTTT
>KZ652185.1:217224-232869 GCA_001010745.2 Gerris buenoi
TATTATAGACTATAATGTGTTTCTTTATAATGTGGTCTATGTTTACTGCATGCAGGAGAGAACTGTCAAAGACAGCAGTCTATGAGGATGATATATGTCTACATTATGAAATTGAGTCAAATGCAGTAGTCATCAGTCTACATATAATATATATCTAGGCCCTAGGCCTAATACATAGTTCACTCCTAATCTGTAGACAATGCGTCTATAAGAAATATCGAGCGATTGTATATAGACAGTCGAGAGAATAATTCGTGTCTATAGATACGCTTTTGGAACGAATTCGCAGAACTTCGGTCTCCCATTTGAAATAGACTCGAGACAATTGACAATTTTGCCCGACGTAGAGTGGAAGTTTTGGCCCATTTTTCCCAATTTTTTTGTTGAAAATGCAGCGCCACTGCCAATATCAGAGATATAGGAATGGTTTCTCTACATCTGCATTCTTTATTCTGTATGTTTCCTGCCTAAAAGCTGAAGCAATATTTTGAAGTCACTTAGGGTCAAACGGGTGAAGTATCGGGAACCTATAATGTAAACTAATTTTAGTGTAATAAGAAATTTCAACTGAACGGAACCCTCTACAAAAAATTTCCCTTTTGTCTGTAGGGAACCCTCTACAAAAAATTTCCCTTTTGTCTGTAGGGAACCCTCTACAAAAAATTTCCCTTTTGTCTGTAGGGAACCCTCTACAAAAAATTGCGCACCTTCACTAACGTCTTGCTCCCTTCTTGATTTCCATGATAAGAACAGCGCAATCAACGATTTCAACAAAGTTAGCCATTTTTAGAAAATTTCACACACGATAACGAGGAACAAGGTATGTAATTTGTAAAGGTTTATAGATAGTCCCTATTCATGTCTATTGACATTCCCTATTACATGAATTTGACAATCGCTCGACTTTGTATGCAAGTGTGTTCGAGTAGCAATAGTTAAAGCGGGATGTATAAGCAGAACCCTCGTGAAGGTGAAGCAAGCAGGTTTCTGAGTCAGGCGGCAGGTCGGGATGGTTGATCAGAATGAATAGTCCATTCATTTTAAGCAAAAAAAGGGCTGTTTACAAAAATGCGTCATACAAGCAAGAGACTTTGTACAAAATGGCCAAAACATTCCGGTAAAGTATCTAATTCCGAAACCTACGTAAGTAACAAATTGTCTGTTCCTTAACTATAGAAATCAATGCTCGAGCCTGTATTATAGGAACAGAGACAGCGTAAACTCTAGCTGTACCCTTACATTTTTAAAAATAAGTTCTCATCTCGGACCTATTATTCATTTAAGGTTTCGTGAAAAAGATTATATCTAAGATTTTGTCTCTGCTTGAAAAATCACTTTTAAACGTTTCTCATTAGCGCCTCTTTTTTCCATCAACTGTTAAAAAAATGAAGGTTGAAAGAAGAACTTAATTGTAGGTTCTTATAAACGCGTTTATTAGAAGAAAAAAAAAAAGAAGATATGTTATTAATATGGCCACAGAACCGAAACCATAATGCTCCTCTGATACTCTGATATTTCAATATGCATTATCCTTGGACTCATATGATAATATATCATTATTATATAAGGCGCCTTTTACTGCCTTAAGAAAAAAATCAAAATAATCAACAATACTGTGGGATACACTGAGCTCATTTGCCCATGTAATGTTCTGCTTCAATACAGAAAAACATTGTTGCCTAGAAGTAGGAAAAACTAGGGCTATTTTAACACGGAGCAAGATGAATCAGTGCGATTATTGCCTGAAAAAAACTAGAAATTGTAAAATGCCTAATAAGTACAATGTTTGGTGCAACCTTCATCATCTTCTTTATAGTCTGTGTACAGACTCACTCGATACAGAAAGTACAGAGTGTCATTCGTCTGAAAGTAACATTATATATATATTTGTTTCTCTCTCTCTCTCTTTTTTTAAGACCTAAATTTTTCGTTCTCATCTGTTCCATCTTCATTAAATGGTAATTCAGTATATCAAGAAAACCCAGTAGTTTCAGTATAACCCTCTGCATTAAAATAATTTAACTGTAGAATATTATCAGTGAAATATGGACCCAATTTATTTAAACAAAAAAAACCTTCTCTTTAAAATGGTGTAGTTCGCAATGCTCTCCAATTTTAAAATACAGTCAGGGTTCCTAAAGTATTGACTTCTGAATTCATTATTACACTTCTTATATTAGTTTTATTTTAGTTCAAAGTATGTAGTGACGTTTTAAATAAATTAATGTTTAATCTCAGATTAAAACAATATAGTGAGGACAAAACAATATTTTAAGGTAATTAAAACGATGTAAAATACAGTACAAATAGGTAATTTACGATGTAAAATGCCGGGACTTGAACCCGGGCCCTCCGTATTGAAATACGGAGGGCCCGGGTTCAAGTCCCGGCGCAGGAGTCTATTTTTCTCTGCTTGTCTCCCATCATTAATAATGATTATAATTTGATTTAAATTGATATTTAAACTTTCCGTAGTATGAAAACTACCAAATCTTAAATAATTGAATGCTTTTTAGGTATAGCATGAACCTCCTAAAGACTCAAATTCAAAAAATCAAGGAAATAATAATTGCTAGTGGTTAAAGAACAAGCAGAAGGTTGTTTTTTTTTTTAAATTAATATTAGTTTTTCTAGAAATCAGAGAAGAAATGCATATTTCTTCTTTTCAGTACCCTACCGTGGATTGTGGAACACACTATAGATATGATCTGAAAATTAAGGATTTCGAATGGGAGAAGGGATGGATTTTTGAGAAAGGATTCGTCTGGTCGCATTCCAAAGTGATTCTTCTGTCTGTAGGTTTTAGAGTAAAACTCCTTAACTTGTCTTCCTTATACAGTCGCAGTAAGTTAGTTAGTTGTAAACTATAGCAGTATTGTACGTCTGATGGGTATCGAGTTTCCACTGAACTCAAGCACGTCTTTTTTTGTTATCAGTAATCGTACGTCAGTCGGTAATAAAGGTATATTGACATTTCTAATAGATAATTGTTGAGTCACGTCCCAGATTGAAGTTTGTATTTATAGATTGTAATATAGATGTATACAATAGATAGTTAACTGAAAATTTAGGATCTCGGATGAAAACGGGGACCATTCAAAAATGCAAAATATTATTTCCTTCTTCACGGTGTAAGCAAGAATGGTAACACCAGCTAGCAATTCCGAACCTACCCTACATTACGTAAAGCTGAAAAATGTTCTTTAGCATGGTTCCATAGCAACCATGCTAAGCCCCCTTCGAGTGGTGTATACATAGGCTGGTAGTCCGTCTAATGCGCATGCCTCTAGCTCACAGTAAGGGGAGGGTTATGTTACCAAAGCGTTGCTTTCACCCTGCTCATAGAAAGAACTTTAGACCTCTCCCCACTCCCTAGCACCCCCCTCGTCGCTACTAAAAACAAAGTAAAGTAATACACCCCTCCCCCAAGGGGTTAGATGTGGGTGTAAAATGCTTCTACTACCATGAAAATTCTACAGCCTGAGGGTTGCTCTCCCTTCGGTGAGTCATACTTCGGAAAAATACCATCCCATTCTAAACCAGTCTAAAATCCTCACCAACTCTCTCTAAATCTAAAAACTAAACTTTCTGATAACTCTTATCCACTCAGAGGCGAACTTATATCAACTTTAATTTATAGGTCCTTATTCACTTTGCTATTATCTCTAAAAAGATATTAAAAACTAATGAAGAAAGTAATAAACTAAAGCCTCTTCTAAAGGCATCTTCAGCTGTGTACACGTTTCTCTGATACTAGCAATTACGGAAACTTATTATATATTACTAACTCAACTATTACCGCAGCAACATGTACATTCCTAAAACATCCTCTATCATGACCAGGCCCCGGTTTAAGGAACGTTGCGCCCTGGGACGATACCTGGGTCCTGGGTAAATATCTTGTAAGCGCCTCTATTTTTGGCTCGACCGAGAGGGGTATAAAAAGCTCCTAGACTGAACAAAACAATATTTTACTACGAGTATGTCTAGCTTGTACTTTATAGACCATTTAACATTTAAATTTTATTGGAACCAAGCTAATTTTGTGTATAAGTTCATATTTTGGTATCTTTTTTAAGAAAATATGGTCGGCTATGTTCGTCTGGATAGCTTAGCAATAGGCTTTTAAAGAAAACAACATAGACCTCACTTCGCTCGTTCAATTAGTTTAAAATTTAGTTCAAAATGTATTGCTTACTAGGAAAAACAACCTATTCAATTCATTCTATAAGCGCACGATGAAATCAGACTTATTCTCTAATCATAGTTATACAACAAGATAAGATTTTTATTCTTATAAACACTATAATCTAAATCATTCGTCCAAATAACACTAATGTAGTACAATTTTATTGCTTTAAATTCTTCATTCCTTACTATGCGTGCGGTGTTCCTGCTAGGAATCAGTGGCTATGATTTCCTAGGGCATAAAATATTGCATTATTATGTACGCAAAGCCATTAAATTAAATGCCAAAATAGATTTATTTATAAAGCCTTTATAAAAAATTATCAAGACTACATAATAGATCATTCATTATGTTATTAAAAATAAATTACTCTCAGAAGAGCAAGTTTAAAAGCTATTTATTACATGCAAATATTCCTGCATTTTATTATTAGGTACGTATAAATAATAATATTTTTTTAATTAAGTTTGAATTTAATCACTCAAATATCTTAATTGTGCGTGTAAAAAATAGATTTCCAATTAAAGTGGTGCATAGTTTCCTCGCGTCTCCTGTCGCGTAGTTTAATGATGTTTTGCTTTTTTATTTATCTATATTATGTTTCCCCCTATTTTTTAAAACCTGTCAAAGTTGTTTTGTTTTTACATAAATAAAAGTATCAATTTAGCAATATTTAATGAGCGCATACAGATGAAATTTATATGGAACCAATCCATATAAAAGCCAAGCCATCTTTGGGCTTGTTTTGAGAAACCATCTATATTTCTACACACTCGGATGTACGTAAGTACATTCAAAAAGTAATTTTGAAGATACACGCGTGAATAAAAAATAGTTTTGTGCGCATGTGGAAGAGAAACCAATGGGCGCAGAAGGTTAATTATTAATTAGGCTAATTATGATCTACCATTGAAATTTCATAAAATCAGATGAGTTGTTTTTAAGATGTTATTTCACAAATATGTTGAACTACTGATAGCCATGAGACCCGAAATATTTTCTAATATCTGAATCAAATATCTGTTTTAGTTTCAATTACAATGCTTTCGTTAAAGAAAAAAAATCGATAAGCTCGTAAGCAAAAAATAATAAAAAGTAAATGCCGATAAAATAATTCAGCATTACATAAAACAGAAGGCTAAAGGTAAGATTTCTCACTGCCAGCGCGATCGTTGCGCGTCATGATTGTCCGCTAAAAGAAGGCTTATAGCCTTCTTTTAGCGCAGTCGCAAAAAGTTGCTTGCAAACAATCTCTCCACTTTAAAACCTTATTCCTCTTCTAATTTTTGTTTTTAATAGTAATTATTGTATTTTAATAATTAATTGTATATTATTAAACAATATATTTTTTTAAATATATATTTTTAACTACTGTGATAACTGATTCGTTCATGTTGCACTTTTCGTCTGAAGGGAGAGAATCGGTGCGATAATTTTGAACAATATCATTTTTTATATCACCATATTTTACATATAATATTATTATGCACTTTATCTTTTATCGAATTTTCGAAGGAAATTAAAGCTCGATGCGAATTTTTGAAAATTTTTCTCCATGGAAATCCGTTTTAGACCATTCTAAGTCGATTCCTGAAATGTTACACTTTTACTTATGTATGTATATATGTATACATGTATGTATGTGTAGATGTGTCACTCCAGACGATATCTCACCCTAGGATGCACTTAAAAAATCCAAACAAATTGTAAAATGTCAAAAATATNCACCCATCCAAATTCTAAACCAAAATTTTCCTATATTATCATAAGCCAATAATACGCAGATTTCTTCGTTCATTAAATCATGGTGCATGACTGGACTTTTTTAACTTGTTTTGAATGATGTGTTATTCTACCTCTCGCATTAAAAGAAAAACTTAAATGCTTGAAAGATGTCTTCTAACGATATAAATGAAGAAGATCAATCAAAAGAATCAAAGAAATAAATGAAAGATCTAAAAATGAATGAAATAAGATGAAAGAGATGTATACTAGTGTATAAAGATAATCGTGAACTACAGCGTAAATTGAACTAACTATGTATAAAATGTATGTTAAATCACAAAAAAAAATTCAACATCGAATAATATTATCCCTTCAGATATAGACAATTCTTTGTTTACAAGCTGAACTTGACTGAACGCAGCTTGGGGGAAAATAGCGACGACGCGACGTCTCCACGGCTTGATGAATATTAGTTATCTATATAACCCTGAACAAAGGTGTTTCAATTAATAGCAAAAAATTAAGCAACCTAAGATTTGCTGATGACACCATCATCATTGCTTTGACAATACAAGAGCTTCGGAGTATGTTTGAAGAGATAAATTAGAGCAGCAAAGATGCAGGATTAAGGATCAACCCGACTAAAACTTTCCTAATGGCAAACGGGGCAGAAGAAGATATTGAAGGTAGAAAGTTAAAATAGGTTAACGAAACAGTCTACTTAGGGCAAATAATTAGTATGCATGGAGGAAAAGTGCAAAGGAAATTGATAGACGCATCTCTCTTGCCTAGTCAAAATACTGGTCTATGAAATTCATCTTCAAGAGCCTAAAAAGGTCAGTTTTTAATGCTACTGTCCTCCCATGTCTTACATATGGAGCCCAAACCTGAGCAATAACCAAAAGGCAGACCCAAATACTGCAGGCTACGCAACATGCCATGGAACGTAGTATGTTAGGGGTGAGGAAAAAAGAAAAAATAAGAATTGAAGTTATAAGATGCAGATGTATGGTTGAAGATATAATGTTAAAATTTAGGAAAGCTAAGTGGCAGTGGACTGGCAATGTAGCAAGATGTACTGACGACCGGAGGACCAAAAAAAACTGGTACCCTTATGATGGATCAAGGAAGAGAGGAAGACCAAAGATGAGGTGGGAAGATGATATAGTACAAGAGCAAGAGGTGGGACACTAATGGCAGAGACTTGCTCAAGACCGACAAAATTGGATTAGTCTGATGGAGGACTATGCCCAGAAATGGGCCTGATTCTACATATTCGAAATTTAACAGAGAATTAATAGAAAGGTAAATATGTATGTGTGTATTCGTGTGTATATATACATATACATATATGTACACGAAGATATTTATTCATCTGTTTGTATAATGAAGAATCTATTAAAGGCTTTCTTATTATTAAATTATTACGTGCGTCGATCCGCTAGCTGAAAATCTACCTTTAGTATATGCGAGTATGCGAGTAAATGATGGCACCCTTTTATTTAATTTTACTTGTTGAAGAGTTACAAATGAATTTCAGAAAGAATTGTATTAGAGATGATGTTTTCTTGTTTTTGCACTACAATTTAAAACGCTAACACTACCTTTAGATCTAAAAATTGAAAAATTATTCAGAAGAAGCCGTACAGCCGCAGTTTATGTACCCTTTCTTTAAAGTGTTGACAAAAACGCTTTAAAAATACTTGCGGTCATTACCTGATACTATGAGAATCACTAAAATACGATATGGTATAAATATGACACTACAATACTGCGGTAATGTTAACGGAGGAAACACCATATTTCGACTTTTAACGCCATATTGCGGCTTGTAAGGATGGATAGGGATAGACAGGTGGTTCAAAGTCAAAGCGGCAGGTGGTGGGTACAGCTATAGTACGTACCTTATAAAGGTACAGGTAACAGGTATACCTTGAATAGTCCGGAATACCTTACAATGAGAACAGCCAGAACAAAAAACTGCCATCTACCTGCAGCATCTTTATGAATTACACTTGACTTTAAATGACTCTTCATTGCATGTAATTTCGTAGAATTACACTTGACTTTAAATACTTATTGCGTGTAATTTTGACGAATTACGGTAGGCTTTGAATACTTATTGCGTGTAATTTTGACGAATTATTAAAGATTATCTAGAGGAATTGAATCAATTTATAATTAAATATATTTAATTGATGGTTGTTTTAATTTCGTAAAAGATTTTCAGCTTTTTTTTCTTTTTTTTTAAATCTGAACCCCCTTTTTCATCAATATCTCGGAAATTAGTTTTTCTTGGTAACACCACTTGTATAAAATCAAATTGAGTAAACATTTTTTCAAGAAATAATATTTTCGTGTTTTTTTAAAGTTATTAGGAGTTACTGCCCCCAAATTTAGAGCTAAGATTTAAGATTATATCAACATAGATTTATAGACCACACTCATAGATAAGACATCATCTATTATTGTTTGTTTATATCACAGATCTGATAACAAGTAGGTACTAAGACAGTGTTTCATTTTAGTTTACTTTAAGTTATTTAAGTATTAATAGTAATTATACTTGGTTTGAGTAAGATCAAATATTAAGAGAAAAGAACAATCTGCAGTTGTATCCTAATATTACTGCTCTGATAAGATAAGGACTAAGACTAGACATATATGCATACTAGTTTACATTTAGTTATCTAAGTATTAGTACTTATAATAATTATACTTGGATGTAATGGGCCACAGTGTGATTTGTTGTACAACAGTTAAACAACTTGACAATAAACGAAAAACAGATTTCATAAACATTAGGTTTATTCCAACAACACTTCAAACTAGTTTCAAACTGTACGACGCATGCGCATTAGCGAAAAACGATCAATTGTGGTCCGTTTGCATGCGTCGGACAGTTCCAAACCAGTTTGAAGTGTGGTTGGAACCAACCTAATAGTTTCAAACTTGGAAAGACTTTAATGAAAAAACAGTGTTGTCCAACAAAAGTACATAAGTACCGGTGTGGAAATCCCACACATGATTTCCATGAAATGTTGCCGTGTCAATACGTGAGCAAGAGAGAACTCTGTATAAACTACATCGTACAAACAGCTAATATTGATTATAGTTTTGCAACAATAATAATGATAATAAACACAATAAAAAACATGTCTCTATTTAAGGGAGAAAGGATGGTCCTACGACAAAAAGTCATAGGACCAAAGTTCTAGATCTTTTAAAATCAATTACCGCTGGTGCTATCCGCTTTTCGTTACGACTTACAGTTTACCCGCAATTTGGTTCCGAAAAACCCCTTAAAAAAACACTAAAATGCCAATATCTCCTAAACCGCTTGTCCGATTGTGCTCAAAAAGTATAGGTACAATCTACTATATAGGACACATATATACCCCAAAGGAAATTGAAATCAAATAAAGCCTACTGAAGTTATCGTCGACAGACCGATTTCGTGCTTAAGCGACTGTAGCTCCGAAACCTCGTAAGCTACAATGATGTAATTTGCGCCATCAGTTTTGCCGTCACGAGTTCCAAAAAATGCCGCAAACCGCATCTCAATACGATGTCTTGAAGCGATGCTATAGAGGTTTAAAGTTCCGAACGAACGTACGAACGAACGTACGTACATACATACGTACGCACAGACATACATGTATATGAAACGGATTTCAATGCGATCCCCGGGTTCTTAAGACCCCTCCTTCATAGAGATCTCGGAATTACGCTTTGGAGAGTGTCGCCATACTTCCATTTTCATAGAAGTAAAAATCATAAATTTAAATATAGATCTTCAAATCATTGAACCGATACAATTTAGTGCTGGAATCAAAGTTGTTCAACTCTCCTTAAAAGTATTCGACGGTTCAATTTCATTGCTTAATATGATTTAAGGTTTCTGCTAATAGGTTATGCTTAAGGTTTTGATAATACTGACAGATTCAATTTGATTACTCTACAGAAATCCTAAACAGTACTCAGTGCTTCAGTTTGATTACTCTAAAGTCGTCTAAAGTCTAAACGCACCTTGACATAGTTCAATAAGTTTTTAAAATATATAGCCAGGCTCTAAAAGTAACCGCGTTTAGATTGTATCAACAAGTTTATGAAACCTGAAAATAGTTTTGAAGCCCTGCCCACACACGGTGCAATTTCAAATCGCACCATGTATTATGGGCCCCTTTAGATAAAATACTAAGAGAAAAGAACTATCTGTAGTAGTTGTATTTATATTATCACAGCTCTTATACAGGGCTGGTTCTGTAAGCGAGCAATATTGCTTATGCTTACAAATACGTTTGGAAATGAGTCCACATAGCACATAGCCATGTATTGTGATAAAACACAAGCCTTTGGCTGCAGAGGTACCGGAGGTTAACATAACTGCAGAAATTTATAACCTCTTTGAAGAAATCATTCTCATCAATTTCTTTTCAGTATCGAGAGTTCTTTTTCATCACTCAAGACAGTTTCATAATTTGCACATGTGTTTTCTTATCCTCTTTATCCCGTGTTTGCAGATTGTCTATATGATAGAAGGCGTGGAATCTTTTTTTCAATGACCTTCTCACTTTGTCAAGCACAACATTAGGAAAGTTGACTTTACCCCAATCTCAATAGGTTTATAAGAGAAATACTTTTAGTTCTTTTAGTTTACTTTTTATACAGAGCTGACTCTGATTTTGTCTGCAAGATCTATTGTTACTGGTGTCAATGCCAACTTTTTTATTGTAATTGACGAGTCGGATTAGTCAAGTCTATTTCATTAGGGAAAGGGATTCGGTCAGTGTTCGCTCAGCCATCGCCAATCTAGCAAAGATCGCGAATTTTTTTAAATTTTCTATCCCTTATCCATATCTCCTTGTTTCGCGCTCCCTTCAAAGGCGCCTTCTGCAATCGCGTAATTCGCAGAATTCAAGGTCCGGGCCCTGCTTGCTGCGCATAACAAGGACTACGACAATGGGGTACATTCTAGTTTACTTTTATTTATCTATGTATTAATAATTAACTTGGTTTGAATAAGATAGACTAAAATATTACCAAGGCTCTAGTTTGTTATTTATTGTTAAAATGTACGTAATTATCTTGTTAAAATATAAACAATTATTAATTAATGATAACAAGGACTGTAATAGAGAAGTGCATTCTAATTTACTTTTAGTATCTAAATCACACATATATTGCACTTGTAGCATTTAGTAACTAAACATTAAATATAATAAATATTAATGTTAATGTTGTTAAGAAAGTGAAAAATCAGTACACTTATTTATTATCTTAGCTCTGATAAAAATGAATAAAACAATAAATTATTTTGAAGTCACGAACTGCCTTTTAATAGTTATTATAATATATTCAAACAAGTATTTTTTATTTTAAAAAGCCTGTTACGATGCCAAATAGTAACTTTACAGAACAGGTATAAAGTAGAGTAGGTACACGAATAGTTGAAAACTGGTTGAATGTTCAGAAGTATATTAGAATTAAAAAAAAAATAAACAAGCTATGGTGTAAGGTTTACAAATAGAGGTAGAGATTAGTTTTGCTAGAGTTTTAAAGCTATATAACATTCAACAAAGTTCCTTTCACTTCACCTTTACACACGGGGTTGACTTAACGTACAGTTATCCCTCCTACTTTAGCTTCAAGACTTATGATTTTGTATGCTTAAAAATTATTTAAGTTGTTTTGCAATTGGATCGAGAGCAAAAATGCTTGAAAGTGCTTCTAACTTTTATTATATTTATTTTACGCGGTCATATATTTAACTTTTTAATTTATAAGTAACTTAAATACAGTTAATAGTTTCTTAAGACTGAATTTAACTTATAGACTCAGGTCTAATTCAGAAAAGAGATTTTTCAACTGCTTAGCCGCGGCGGGGAAATAACCACTTTTACATAAGTAACGTTTACATTGAGTCTAATTGAAGATTGAAGCATACACACGAGCGGAAGAATAGCCGAGGCGGTTTTAAAACCGCGACAGATTCTATTTTCAAGCAGGAATAGAGCAGCTGCAAATATATTAGAGCGTTTGCACGCGCGGTTTCAGCTTTATATATTAACATTCAAAGGATCAGTATACATTAGATTAGATACTATTTCGTTAATGACACGCCGCACCCTACAGACTTTTTGACCATCCGATAGATGAATTGGTTGTTTAACTAGTATGATGACTAAATTAAGTAACTCTGTGAAAGCAACAGGCCGATATATAATAATATTGGACAGCCTGGTGTGCTTGGATGAACCTAATCAGTTGAAACTATAGGAGAATCAAAAATCTGTTGTATGCGGTGAGTTAAAATTAGCTTTTTAATTTTTTTTATTTTCATATGTGATGTCGGAACTGATTAAGTGCACCACAATTCATCAAAAGAATCCTTGGACATTCATAATATCCAGAGAAATTCCTAGGTAATTCCTAATTATATAATTGGTAGAATTGCCCATTAACAATCGTTGTAGTTGGTTAACGATTGCTAAATGGGCAATTGGTCCAACCTTTTGTTTACGCGTTCTGAGCTGTACTACTACAGCAAAAAAAGTAAATTATTCTGCGAAATCCATTTTATCCAATGACAAGCCAGTGTTGGCGGTTGCTTACCTGTTCGTGTGCAGACTCAAAATTATTTGAAGCGTCAAATCGCCGCAAGTGACCAAACGGCCGCGCGGTCGTAAAATCGCCTTTTAATCGAGGCCTTACAGAACAAATTCTATTTGAAAATAAAGGGCTTTTCATGGTCATACCAAGGGAACATAGTTAACATCTAAGAGATTTTATAAAACTCCTCAACTTTCACTAGGTTAATTTCCCTTTGAACTACATACTTCTGGAAATATTTTTTAAAAAAATCACTTTTCGAAGACCCTAAATATTTACGGGAAAAAAGGTGCCTGAACATGCCGTTCTTCCGAAATTTCAGCATCATTACAATAATAGTAAAACAAATGAGTAAATCAAATGAAATAAGAGTAAAAACAATAAATAAGTGATGAGTGTACCTTCAAGAGAGACTATGTCGTCACAACCTCTGATAAGAACACGAAGCGGTATCGAAACAAATTCCAAAGTTCCATTCGATGTTGAATCGACGAAAACCGTGAACAGATTTGGATATCGTACTCCATCACAATGAAGACGTTTCTTCAAAACGACGCTTCCACTTATGGAATCAACGTGAAGTAAATGTTTGACGAAGCCTGCCGATCGATCGACATTGATCGTGTAGTGTCGTCTGAACTGATCTAGTTGACCGACTCCTGCATCGAATACGACAAGTCCCGGTGAATCGTTTTCAGACAATAGAATCAAATATGACTGACAACCGATCGATAAACATGCGATGATCCACACACATAAATTTAATAAAACTTTCATGGTCACATTTCACTTATGTTTTTTTTTTTATTGTATTATTTGAAATTTTTCTTCACGTTCACTTAACTTACTATCACTTTAAAGCTGAAAATGTTTAACATTCGATATCACACTAAAGAAAAAATAAAATAAATATAAGTATAATTCAACAAAATAATAAATTTTATAATATAACTATAAACAATTCTTTGAAGCTAATCAAGCGAGATGATTTTTTAAGAATTTATGAATGAATGCTAATTTTATGTGTAGTCAAGTCAAATTGACAGAAAATGGCAAAATGGGAAATTTAAAGGAATTAATTCTACAACACTAGAGCATTTAAATTACGAGAACATTAAACCTTAATTGCCGAAAATGGTGCTTATTGGCTTAGGTTGAAAATTCAAGGAATTCCCACGTTTTAAATAACAAATTTTTAAGACTTAATTATATAATTCACAAAGAATTTTTAATATTGATTACAAAACATTAACCCGTAGTAGCCGAAAGTGGTGCGTGTAGTCATAGGCCAAAATTTTAAGGGATTTTCACGATATATCTAAATGGGAAATTCTAAGAATTAATTCTACAATTATATGGTCGATTCTAAAATTTTGAGCGTAAAACAGTAACACGCACTTTTCAAAAGCGTTGTGTACTTTTAGAGACCCATAAATCCCTGTCAAAGATTTTTTAATTATATTTTCTCGATTGCTTCGAAATGAGAAGTCTAAGCTACAGAACTGATTTGGAATAAAATTTGGTATTCATCATCATCACAAAAAATCATCCATCCATCATTCATTCATTTTCACAAGCAATCATAATAATCTCAGATGATTTTAAACAATGAATTTAAGCTTGAAATATAAAAGCAATTCATCTCCATAAAAACGGAGAAAAAAAAAAAATAAACGAATATCAAATTAAAACAAATTTCAAATAGACTATTCAAATAGGTACCAATACCATTCAAATATAAGTCGCTTTACAATATAAATCTAGTTTCTGAGGAGATGGAAAAAAAGAAGGATTGGGGTTCGCTTACCCGTCAAATAATATTATTTGTATAGGAAAATTTATAAAATGTTATGATTAACAATTACATATTTAACTTCGAAAACTTCAAGCAAAAGAGAAACATGAAAATCACTGGACTATGTGATTAATTTTTATAGGATAGCAATATTTTATTTTAAATAACACCATATTATATTATCAAAATATGCTTCCTCAGTCGGAGCGACGAACACAACTTGAAATTATAATACAAAATCTGATTTTTATTTTAAAAAAATAATTCTCGCTTATCTAACTTCTAATGTGTATATTGTATATTCATATCGATAGATGAATTGGTTGTTTAACTAGTATGATGACTAAATTAAGTAACTCTGTGAAAGCAACAGGCCGATATATAATAATATTGGACAGCACACCAGTGCTTGGATGAACCTAATCAGTTGAAACTATAGGAGAATCAAAAATCTGTTGTATGCGGTGAGTTTAAATTAGCTTTTTAATTTTTTTTATTTTCATATGTGATGTCGGAACTGATTAAGTGCACCACAATTCATCAAAAGAATCCTTGGACATTCATAATATCCAGAGAAATTCCTAGGTAATTCCTAATTATATAATTGGTAGAATTGCCCATTAACAATCGTTGTAGTTGGTTAACGATTGCTAAATGGGTAATTGGTCCAACCTTTTGTTTACGCGTTCTGAGCTGTACTACTACAGCAAAAAAAGTAAATTATTCTGCGAAATCCATTTTATCCAATGACAAGCCAGTGTTGGCGGTTGCTTACCTGTTCGTGTGCAGACTCAAAATTATTTGAAGCGTCAAATCGCCGCAAGTGACCAAACGGCCGCGCGGTCGTAAAATCGCCTTTTAATCGAGGCCTTACAGAACAAATTCTATTTGAAAATAAAGGGCTTTTCATGGTCATACCAAGGGAACATAGTTAACATCTAAGAGATTTTATAAAACTCCTCAACTTTCACTAGGTTAATTTCCCTTTGAACTACATACTTCTGGAAATATTTAAAAAAAAAAATCACTTTTCGAAGACCCTAAATATTTACGGGAAAAAAGGTGCCTGAACATGCCGTTCTTCCGAAATTTCAGCATCATTACAATAATAGTAAAACAAATGAGTAAATCAAATGAAATAAGAGTAAAAACAATAAATAAGTGATGAGTGTACCTTCAAGAGAGACTATGTCGTCACAACCTCTGATAAGAACACGAAGCGGTATCGAAACAAATTCCAAAGTTCCATTCGATGTCGAATCGACGAAAACCGTGAACAGATTTGGATATCGTACTCCATCACAATGAAGACGTTTCTTCAAAA
>KZ652186.1:477-10861 GCA_001010745.2 Gerris buenoi
TATTGGCAAAATATATATATATATATATATTTAATTAACTTTTACTATGTGAATGTGTGTGCCACAGGAGATGAGGGTTTGGATTCCAGACTCTGGTAGGGGTTTAATGTTGACCCAGCATTGCCTTTACTAATGAGTAGTTGCTTAAGTGAAGTGGCGTCTATCCGGTCCCGATGTCAATAATGAGGTTTATACATGTTATGGGGTCACACATTAACCCCATGTTATCCATTACATACGTATATAGTTGTGTAAGCCCTCTTTGGGCTGTTATGTGTGTCAAGAATTATTATTATGTGAATGGCTGTTGTTAATGTTCTGAAAATTTAGTGAGTAGCTAGCATTTTAGTACTTAGCTGTCCGTAAAGGTTATAAAACTAAATTTCAGTTAATTTGCACATCAGACATTTAAGACATTTGTATACAAAAATTTTGATTATTTTATTTTATATTATTAAATATTGCTGAATATAAAAGATACAATTGGTTTCATTTTTGTTGTAGTATGCAACTGCAATGGGAAGCAGCAGCAGATTACACGTTGCACTTATTAAAGGAAAGCAAATGGTCCAAAACAATATATGGATACCAGAGATTGTCAATACTGTTAATGCTTGAAGATCTACCACCTGAGAAGGAAGATGAGATCAAAGTTCTCATAACGTTAGCTTTCTTTTATTTTTTTTAATATAGTTAAGACCCCATCCCTGTTTCTCATGTTTGGTCTACTCAGTCCCATGAGCCATCTGGTTTTCCTTTAATATAGCTTTGGCAGCATCATCTTAGACTGCCTCCATCCCTCCGTTCTTATCCAAGTACTTATCCAATACTTCCTCTTATCCTCTTATCCAATACTTCCTCTGAGATACAATGAGTGGAAGCTCCCTTCTTTGCTACTTCATCTGCTTTCTCATTTCCTCCAGCAAGCCGTAACCTCCTTTAACTTTGCAAGAGTCTCTAAGGCCTCCTGACACTCTATGACGAGTGCTGATTCTGCACCTGAGGCGCAGATAAAATTACTATCCGAGAATATTACATCCTACCTTTTTGGTTATTGCTTCTACCTCTTCCCGTCTTCTTGCCACCTTTAGGATGGCATAGCCTTAAGCCTGAAAGACTGTGGTGAATATACCTAATGGAAAACTCCCTTGGGTGCTAGACATTTCTCAGTTGAGTCCCGCTGCTTACCTACCCTTTCGTTCTTTGAACCTTCTGTGTACGCCACCAGTCTCCATGTCAAACTTAATTTCCCCTTATTCCCACCTGCCTCGTTATGGGATTTCTGCCTTATATTTCCTCTTCAGCTTGTAATTCCTCTTAGCTGATAATCCACTCCCTTCATTCTATTCCCTATAAGTGGGATCTTGAATTTGGCGAACCTTCCTATATCCAAGTGCCCTGTTACACACCCTCTTCCTTGCCATTGTCCATTGTCCCTAAGTCTCACATATGATGTAATGGCCTTTCATTTAATCCATGACCCAAGTTGGGGGGGGGGGGGTCCTGCCAGAGCCTCTAAGGACGCCATAGGTGCAGTGATCATTGCCCTTGTTATGCAACGGCAGGCTAACCTCACCACACTGGTCACGGTGGTATAGAACCTTATGGAATTGTAGATGATATTGCTGAGGAATGTGGAACTAACCGGGAACTTGCAGTTATATATTGTAGAGAATATAGGGCCCCGGTTAGTGATGTTTATGCAGCGATTTACCAAGCAACTATGCAATGTTAGAAACAGTGGCACAATACAACATCCTCAGCAAGTTGGTAAAAATCTATAAATAGTCGTTTTGGGTCAGCACCAGGGCCAGGGTATAGAGGTACAGCAGCGACCAGATCAATGTAGAACCATTACTTGATTGAGAGCCAGTCATGGCAATTTAATTAATTTATTCGGGATAGGAAAAGCACCATCTTCGGGTGTTATGGAGGATCTTGAGCACATTGTTATGCATTGTGCTAAGTATTCATTGCTTAGAGACTCATTTCTTAAACAGCTCCATTGCAATAGACTCATTCAGCAACCTTTCACATATCAATCTCTATTTCACAGTATAGAGGAAGCTATGTACAAGTTAATCTAGCTTCATAATTAGAATTAATTCAGACAGCAAAGAAAAATCGAAATAATAATTTAGTAGCGATCCAATAGAATTAAAAATCGAGTAGAGATCCAATAAGAGGTCGGGATTGTGTCATCTGACCTTCTAGTAGTCCAAATCTTATGCTCTCAATGGAATTCTTTTCGATTTTTACTGCTCTGTTAGAATCAATTCTAATTGTAAGACTACTGTAGAACGTACAACAAAATATTGAATAAAGAATAAAAAAACTGTGGCAATAAGGTCAATGCCAATGGCAAAAATAAAAAAAAAAATTTAGGAAACATATAAATTAAACTTTTGTCAAATGTTTCAGGAAAGTTCCTAGTTGGAAACAACGGTTTGCTGGCAAGTCCATACCACTAGAAAAATTTTGTGTAAGGCGTTGTGATCGTTATTTGGCACAAGGAAATTACCTGGCTCTACCGTCCATAGAGTTAATATATTTGTGGAATTATTTCAAAGTACTAGCTAAAAACACTAATTCCATCCACGCTGTTCATGAATTAGTATTGAAAGAAATAAAAAAAGTCAATAACTTAAAAGGTAATCCACTGTTGATGTCAGAGGAAGAAATGACGTAAATCTATATATTTACTCATTAATCTAAATTAGCCTAGAATAATTGTTCTGTTTTACTTTTTATAAAATTATTTTTGCAATCAATTTATTTCAGTTTCTTTTTTTAGTTGGGACAAATGAATTCATAAATGATAACAAGGCATTATTGTTACTACTAAAAGGAGCTTGTCTCAATCAAATGAGGAGTCCATTACAAGCCGAGGAGTGTTTTAAAGAAGTCTTAAGGTTTGAAAAGAAAATTAAGCAAGACCATTTTTTGATTCCTTTCACATTAGTAGAACTTGGGCTTCTTTATTACAAACAAGGGCAGGAGCAAAGATCAATACAACTAATTGAAGATGCAAAGTAAGATTTCTATTATTCCTTCATATTATTATATTTTTATTCCTTTATAGCATCTTGTTTTCAACCTTAAAGTGTTAGTGCAAATTTGGTTGACAATGATACATTTTCATTGAAATATCATGCTTATTGAATGCTGATTTGTTCTTCATGAGAGAAATGTTGTGTCCATCTATGCTTTTAACAGGTATAATAAATAAATAATTTTATCTAACATCACTAATGATGTTAAAAGTGGAGCAACGTTTAGTTTAAGTTTTCTTCTTTCTTTCAGCATTTCTCATGAAAATCATGAGGTATAGAAATTGCCTTATTCTTGTTAGTCAACGTCTTAAACTTTTTTTGTGTTTGTTCTATTATTTTTATCTAGGCTGATGGAAGGGGGTTAACCCCTCCCATCCGCCTAGATTAGTTCTACTTTTCGTGAGATTTATACAATAAAGAATAAATAAATTGAAATAATAATAAAAAAAAAGATTAAAACACATAAAATAAACCACGGGCCTCCTTTAAACTTTTAAAATTTAAACTTTCCGTAATATGTATACTACCAAAAACATAAAATATGAATTTCTAATTGATTGTACTTGGTACAGGTACTTTAAAATTACAAGCGTTATTTCTCGGTATAGTTCTAATGTCGTACATATTGACTTGTGGAAAAATTTGAAAGCCTAATTCGGGACTAGGTATCGTTATCAACAGGAAATTATTCTTCAGTGTAGTTTAATTAGCTAGAGTGCTAGAGCGTCTTTACTGGAAATAAAGGTGGCCCATGGTTCGAATTCTTGCGCTGGGGTCTATTTTTCTCTTTCTGCCTCCCGTTGTAATAGTAATTATAATTTGATTTAAATTCAAATTCAAACTTTCCGTAGTATGAATACTACCAAAAACATAAGAATTGAATTTCTAATTGATTGTACTAGGTTCAGGTACTAATTGGGTACTTTATTTACTTTATTTACTACAGAGGAAATTATTCTTCAGTGTAGCTTAATTGGCTAGAGCGTCTTTACTGGAAATAAAGAGGCCCATGGTTCGAATCCTGGCGCTGTAGTTTATTCTCTGTCTATCTCCCGTTGTAAATAGTAATTATAATTTGATTTAAATTAAAATTTAAACTTTCCGTAGTATGAATACTACCAAAACTTTTTTTTTTTTTTTTTCACTTTATTGAGTGACCCAACTACATAAAAAAGAAATGTTATAAGTGTTATTGATACATGTTTTTTTTCGGACATGGAATTACTTGAGAAAGGTAGTAGTCCATTGACTACTCCTTTCGGCATGAGGAATTAATTTATTGACAATGACAATAATTTAAAAATTTAGAATAATAATAAGGGAATATAAATTATAAATGTTTCGGTTATTATGCTTCATTATGCAACTTTTTGAGATATTGCTACTTTTCTGCTTCTTCTCCTTGGCGGTGGGCCACGCAATCTCCTAAAAACTGGAATTTTAATATTCTTCAAACACCAATACAATTTCTTGTTTCACCTTCACATTTGCCAAATGAGGTTTGTGTGGAAAGATGGTTGTGCATGGAATACAACCAGTTAACATTAGGTAGTACNTATATTATGAGCCAGAAGAAGGATAACCTGACGAACAATAGTTCAGGGCGCATGACGTCACAGCAACCTTTGTCACCTTTACGTAACCTCTCTGACGCGACGTATTACTGTGATAAAATTAGACTGTGATAACAAACGTTTTTTCGTTTTATTGTTAATTAAGTTATTTTTGTATTGTTTCTATTATTTTTGTTTAATTTGCTTTATATTATGGAAGTAAAAAACAAATTGTAAAATAATATTTTAATTCATTACTAACTATTTAATGACAAGTTACCAAGTAGGTAATGTTTTGGGACTGGAATGTTGGGAGTTTGGATTTATTCTTAATCTTGTTTTTATCTTGAAATGGAATTGTTTGATTGATTTTAATCAGAATTTGTATAAGGTAAATAGAATTTTAGTATTGTTATATATGGAAGTAAGAACCTTGTTCAGTTGTTAGATATAGTAAATACCTTGTTTTGTTCAATTATGTTATAGGCTTGAAGATGACCTAAAGTGATGGTCGAAATATAGCCAGGATGTATTGAAAGATTTTTAATAATTTTATTATCCCTGTTGACCTATCTTTTAACAAAAACTACATTTACTCACATTAATAAAAAAGGGATCACTATAGACAGAATAGTGAAATAAACAACCATTATGTACTAATTATCCTTGCCTCAGTCAGACTGTTAAAAGAAGTATTAAACTAACTACGAAGAGGTAAAAGACTTTACCCATATAATTAATGCTATCTTTTTAACATAATTTAGATTGTTACTCCCCAAATTTTTTTTAACCCTGCAGTGGGCGCGCCGCGTTCCTAAGGACCGCAAAGGCCGTATTTTCGTTATTACTCATAGGTGTGTGATACTAGGAAAACAAGGCCTTAGGTATGCTTCTTCTGTAGTTTAAAGAAGTATAAAACGCCCTCTTCGGTTTGATTGAGTGAAGCTATCAGTCAAAACAGAGCGTTGTTTGAGGTAGAGTCCAAAAGGCTATATTAAATAAATTAATTTCTCTCAAACCGTTCAAAAGTTAAGGGGGGGGGGGAAGAGGGGGGAGACTTTTGGACCACCCTGTATACACACACACACATACATAAATGAAAATAATGATACTTGGGGGAGCTCTACCCCATGCAAAGGGAAGTTTGTTTTCATGCAATCGCCCACTAGGGTAGGAGCAACTACCCGCTTTGCCCCCAGGCCACCCAACTTCAAAATTTCAAATTGGAGTGTATATTTTTGATAGCATAATTGGAATCTACGGTGAAATAGAATAAAATTTTCTTGAACATTTTTTTTTATCTCCAATATTTTGCCCCCTACAGGGGGGCAAAGATAGAAAAATATTCCTTCCGATAATACATTGTAAAATCTAAACGGTTTGAGATAAATTAATGAAACTTGGGGGATCTCTGCCATGCAAAGGGAAGTTTAGGGGATCCTATGAAATGCAAATATGGTACTACAGTGCAATGACTAAAAAGTAGCGTTTTTCAACCGATTTTTCCAAACCGGTACAATTTGTACAAAAATAAGTAGAAATTAAAAATACATTTCAATAAAATAGGTACAAACCCACACACTTTTGGGTAAAAAGATGCAATTTTTTTATTTTTTACAGTGCCTCCTACCCCTACAACTACCGTGGTACTAAAAGTACATGTGTACCCGGACCCGCAAAGGCACAGGTACGAAAAGGGTACAGTGCGTTCAAGTATTATTTGGCGCAACTTTTGACCCAAGGAAATTTTCAAGCTTATAAATCCCTTGACGCTAATAGCCCCACAGTGGGGTAACCTACCCCCTACGCTGCACTCTAAAAGTAACAACCAAGTTCATTTTTTCAAAAATATTTTTGCACACATTTCGTACATTTTAAAAGGCCTTTCCAACGATACCTCTGTCAAATCGGTACAACGTCCCCTTCTGGTTGCGGCTACCCAAGGAGGGTGTCCTTCACAAAGACGTAGCTCCCGAAGTAGGAATCAGAAATATAAAAACAATCCAGATTCTTAAAGAGGACAACTTGACCTAAAGTCCTATACTCTTTTGAACCCCTTCCGATTAAGATTACAAATGGTATAGAAGGACAAAGTCAAAATTTCGGAAAAACACGATTTTCGTGTTTTTCGTCGAGGTACTCGACTTCCGCCCCTCGAAGGTTCTAAAAAAAGAAGATTGCGCTTACCCTTTGAAAAGACATTTTTAGAGCATACGAAGCAGAATAAGAGAGTACTTTTGTTTTCTCCGTACGTACCTCCTATGTACCACCTTGTACCTCGAAATTTAAAGTGCCATATCTCAAAAGGAAAGTATCATCGAGTTTAAAAGCAAAACGCCTAGAGCAGCATTTCATAGGCTTTTAGGGCTCAAAAGCCGAATAGCGTCGTATAAATGCCCTAGGAGGAGATACGAGAACCATATAGAAAAACGTTTAGAAAGAAGTGGCAAAAAATGTTTTTTCGCTTTTAAGGGTCTAAAACGTGAAAATTTTAAAAATGTTTTTGCATCACTTTTGTACTCATCCCAAGGGCTTTCCAACGATATACGACATCCCGTACCAAATATCTCCGGTTTTCTGATCGACAGAAAACAAATTCTCTATATGTCGCCCCTAAGCGGTGCGCGGGGTGCACGTAAAAAAAAAAAGTTGTCGTTACCGACTATGGACCTCTGCGGGATCTACAAAAGCCTTGAAAAAAAAAAAAAATTTCAATTATTTCAAGAGTTATACGTAAAAAACGTGTTAAAAAAACATCCTTTTTGACCATAGACGATTTCCCGTTGAAAATTAACCCATTTCCCGGAAAATTTCCTAGCATATAGAATTTTTTCTTCAAAATACACTGTAACCTTAACAATTAACAGAAAACTGCATGTCCCTACGACAAACACACCCATCAGTACAAAAATAAAAAAAACATCCTATTTCGCCCTTTATGGCCGATTTTCACCTTTAAGGAGGTGTTTAAAACTGCCCTTCCCCAATGTTTGGTCAAGTGATTTATAAGGTTCCTACCGATTTTGAAATGTTTCCGAAAATCAAGAGGTGGGGTATAATTATTTTTTTGTTTTTTGCCGTGGCGCCATAAAATGAAGTAAATTCTTACCCTTTCTCCCCCATTTGACGGACAATCAAGTTTCGCCCCCACCCCACACCACAGCTCGGTCGGCCTGCGGCCTCCCTCGCAGACAGTCAATTTACAAAAATTAAGAGACAGACAGACACACAGACGAAATGCCAAACGGTAGAGTTAAAACTGAGACCTCGCTTCGCTCGGTCAATTATTAATCACATGATAAATATCTCTACACATAGAAATTTCTCTACACTGGGAAATGCGACATGCACATACAAAATATCCTTAAATATGTACTTCTCATTATAAGGATTATCCATTTACAATATAATACTGTGTACTATTAACTATAATAAAAAATGTATTAAACATATTGTTATAATATTTTGCTATTATCAGTGTAGCCAGTTGCCAAAAAAGGGTCAACTAGCAAAAAAACTAATCTGAGAACAAGATCAGAGGAAGTGTGCCCCTAAATCCAGAGATAAGGCCTAAATCCACAACAAGAACGACACTTAAAATGTTAATTTTTTGAAAAAAATTGTCAATTTATGAAATGTCATATCTCGGAACCTATTTGGTGTACATAGTTGCCTTTGAATTTAAATTTTTGTAAATTTATTGAACTGTATAAATAGTGAGATCAACTAACATCGAATAAAGCATAGTTTACGAGAAATACAGCAAGACCTAAAAAAGTTTGTTAAAGAGAAAGGGATGTTTAGTCCAAGATACTTTTGGACAAAGAAATATCACACTTCGGTATTATAAGGGGAGTAACAGTCTGAAGAAGAACTTTCCCTACACCTTCTTTAGATTGTTACTCCCCCAATCGCCCACTAGGGTAGGAGCAACTACCCGGTTTACCCATGTTCTCTTTCTCATGATAAGAATTCATACTGCAGGTTTTTCATAACAGTTGGTCCATAGATTGATTCTTAAGAGAGCTGAAACCCTAAAGGCAGCCATACACATTGCAATATACCTGAGAGGTGGACCTGCACAGCTTTTATATCCAACGATATAATGGATTCATCTTCATTAATGACAACATTTTTCAGGGCATTTTTAATTTCTAAGGCATTTTTATAATCAAAGGTGTTATTTCTGCATAAAGGGTTGAGTGAAGGTGCTACTAATTTAATCCCGCTTCAATATATACACTCGTATCAGCTGTTTAAAAAATGTTGTTCTCGATTTGATGTATGTTAATATGATGTTTCAGGCACGAATATGCCTCGGTGGAGGCGAAATATAGCCAATTAAGATGAATCTTTTTCAACAAATTCTTTTACCCTTACCGACCCACACTTCAGCGGATTAGTTATTAATTATTATAGGGTAAAATCTTTTTTTGACACAGATTTAGCCAATTTTCCCCTACTTATTAATTTGCCCTTTTTTCCCCTTATTTTTTCTGTTAATTTGCTTAAAATTTAATTATGTCTGTCCTCAATTTTATTCACTGAAGCTGAAGCCTCCATCTTTAGATTAATGCTTCTTTCAAAAAGTTTGACTGAGACTAGGATAATTAGTAAATAATTAGGTGACAAAGAGGTAGTTCATTGCTGTGAATCAGACAAACTGACCACTGAAGTGGTTTACCAAATTTACATTCAAGCAGTCTTATTAAACCTCCTCTGATTACAATATTTGCAGCCGTTCCGTCACATCTAATTACGACAAGTTTAGAAGTTAGGAGAATCAAAATTCTTATCTTTAAGGAACTTCCAAGATCGCGAGAAGTGACAATTCTGAAAGAGGTGTACACATTTTTCCCGTCCTGTAAATTCAATTTTCTTTCTTTTATTTGTAACTAAATTTATTAACTTCACTTTCCCGTTTTGTGTCCCGTATCTCCCTTAACTATATTTATACCTTTATCTCTGGGTACTATTTACCCTATTTCTGACGTTTTATCAAGAGTTTTTTGATTTATCATCTATAATGTATACATTTTTTGGCTTATTAATAATGTTACTAATGTATGATAAGGTTAAAAACAGTTAAAAAAGCTTTCAATAGAGCAAAAAGAGCACAACTGTAAGTAAGTTATTTTACATCTTATTTGAGTTATTTGTGAGAATTATTTGTTTTATCCTCTATAATGTATACTTTTGTTGGCTTATTAATAATGATACTAATATATGATAAGGTTAAAAAAGCTTATAATAGAATAAAAAGAGGAAAAAACTATAAAATGCATACAGAACCTAGTAAACAATCTTATATTATGAGCCAGAACAAGGATAACCTGACGAACAATAGTTCAGGGCGCATGACGTCACAGCAACCTTCGTCACCTTTACGTAACCTCTCTGACGCGACGTATTCTTTTTCGAGGTCAGAATCAACAGAAAATGTTTGACAACCCTGTCAGAGTCCATTATTGTAGACTCCCTGGGAATTATTCTATCATATTTACTAAGAATATTACTTACTTTAATTTTCTCCTCTTTCACACGTATTTTAAATCAATTGGTTTTGACAGTGTGACCCTTTCTTTGTTTAATGGCATAGAATAATACTATATATAGAAGGAGCATAGAATCGAAATCCTAAGCAATTACTGATAAGAGGCAGAAGCCAACTTTTGCCGAGAGGTTGTGTCCCTTAGACCAGGGGACCAACATAACAACACTCTTTTTTTCATTTAAGCTGGAGATGGTTGGCCACGCTTTAGTAACTATTCAAAGCCC
>KZ652186.1:23507-33958 GCA_001010745.2 Gerris buenoi
CCTATAATTAAGTGTGGAGATACTAGAATTGCATATGAAGAGGAATACATATACCTAGGACAACGTATATCCCTTGCTGATAACTGCGGTCAAGAAGAAATTAACAGGAGGATAAAAATAGGATGGAAAAAATACTGGTCACTTAAAAAAGTTTTTAAAGGGAATCTGTCCAATGATATCAAAATTAAAGTGTTAGAAAGCTGTGTGTTCCCTTCAGTACTTTACGGATGCCAAACTTGGAAGCTCACAGCTCAACAAAGCAAAAAGCTTAACACCTCTCAAATGAGCATTCTCAGAAGCATATATAGCATTAAAAAAAATTAATAAATAAAAAACCAGGATATTATAAAAAAAAAAAAAAAAAGTAAGTGAGATAGAGTATAAGGTGCATATAGAAGAAAGAGTAAGAAATAAGGGATGTAAACATAAGTACTATAGAATTATCTATATTTATCTGAGAGTAAAGTATTATCTATAAAAGAGATTATTTTATGTCGGAGGGAAAGAGTGAGAGATATCAAATCAAAGGATTTTTTTATTTATATTATTGTTTATTTATTTATTTTATACCCTCGCCTGTATACGGTGCGGGGCGAGAATCTTATCGCTACTCCTTATCTAATAACTTATTTTTAGTTAACTTATAAATAAATAATAAAAGGTGTAATTATAGGTATTAAATAAAGGCAATATGACTCATTCAATATAAAGATATAGATGTCAAAACCAAATAAAATAAAAATAAATAAATAATAATAAAATTATTAAATTGGAGCGTTATTTTATTTGCTATCTCCTTAGTGTAAGTACTTAANGCTATCTCCGTAGTGTAAGTACTTAATAAATTGTTGTTTTCTTACTGTTAACTTGTAGATAAAGCTTAAACTTATTATTATAGGCAAACAATAAAGTCATCTCACAGATGTTTGTATTTAAGCAGTTAGTTAACTTATAAATAAGAAAATGATTCTTAAATGTAGTAGGGCAAGAAAGTTATGTAGATAAGCTAAAAATAAACATTTTCCTCGAACCCGGCCAAGAACATGGATTTTCGAGGATGGAGGCTACAAAATACTTGATTTTTCTGTATCTAGCGCATGTATATTAAAATCTTTTTACAATTAGCATTAACTTTTGACACTCAGATTAGCCAACCTGTAATGAGGAAAATAAATTAATAAATCAATAAAGCTACTAGGGCTGATTCCAGTGACGTTTTTATTTGCCTAGTTGGTTGGACCTTTTTTAATTACAAATCCGGTAACTTATAAACAAAAGAGGGAAAATATTCTTCGACATATTAAGTCAATAAACTTATAATACATCCATTTAACATGTGTGTCGAGTTGACTTCTTGGTGAGTAGAGTAAGGGGTGCTACCAGCGTAGAAAAATTCCTGATAAAGCGTCGATACCATGAAGCCATTCCAATGAGTTGCTGCACTTCTTTCTTGGATGTTGGCTCTGGAAGGTTCAAGATCGCCGTCACGTTATCGGGATCAACTCTTAACCCCTGTCGATCCACGACATAACCCAAGTATATGAAACTTGGTCGACAAAATTCAAATTTTTCAGCATTGAGTGCCAATCCTGCAGCAATCAGCGTTTTAAAGATCTCCCGAAGTACTTCAATATGTTTCTCAAAAGTTTATGTTACTACTATAATGTCGTCCAGATACTTGAAGACATATGGCTCTAATGAAGGTCCAACACACGATCTATTAAGAGCTGCCACGTTGCAGGCGCGTTATGAAGGCCAAATGGCATTCTGACGAAGTGATAGAGGCCACGCCCTGGCACCGTAAATGCTGTCTTCTCTTTACTCTCCGGATCAAGTGGAACCTGCCAATACGCAGATTTGAGGTCCAGAGAAGACAGGTAACGCGCATCCCCTAATCTATCTAAGATCTGACTCACATAAGGGAGCGGATACGCGTCTTTTCGTGTTACCGCATTTAAACGCCTTAAGTCCACACAACACCTAACACAGTTTTTCTCAGGAACGAGGAGGATAAGTGAGCTACAAGGGCTCTTAGACTCCTCTACAGTTCCGTCTTTAATCATGGAATCCAGTTCCTCATCAATGAATTTCTGCATTGCATGGGACACAGGTAATTTGGTTTTACTGGTTTAGCAGAACCGGTATCAATTTTATGAAAGACAAGATTGGTACAACCGAGCTGGTCACCACACTGAATAAAAAATGATTGGGTGAGGTCATCCAACTCTAAACGTTGCTCTTCAGTAAGATAATCATTGCTAGTTATAGAAACTTCATTAACAACTGGAGTTGCCATCGATACACCATCAATTGTAAAAGTACCTTGTGGTAAGTAGGGTACTATTCCATATTTCTGCCAAAAGTTGAGTCCTAAAATTAGATTATTCTTTAAACCAGGTACTGAAAGTATCTCCAACATTCGAAGCTTACCTTCAACCTCTACAGCAACATCGAACACTTCTTCCAACTCTTGACCACCGCCATCAGCTAAAATCACTTCGTTAAATTCATCTGTTTTCCTGCACTTCAAACCCAAATTTGTTAAAATATTCTTATCGTTTTTTTTCTACCATAGTTCTACTCGCACTAGAATCTAATTGTCCAATTATGTTCACTCCCATTATCTTGACTTTGAGGTAAGGTCTCAAATCACCTGGGACTTTAACAAAAGTAGCATTTAAATAGCATTCTAACATTTTCCTCATTTGGCTGGACTCTCTTCCTGTTTGGCGAAACGATTTCCAGCCTCTGTTCGTTTCGTTTGTCCATTATCCATATTTTTCTCAACAGACTGGACGCCTTTGAACTGCTCAAGAAGGAGAGGAAGATCTAGGAGATGGAGGGATGAAATAGTGGAGAAACTCATTTTGTGGCAAAGTACAGCACAGGATAGGAATTGCTGGAAGACAGTTATCCAAAATATGTATAATTAGAAGAGAAATTGATGAATTGATTTGTTATTTATAATTTACTGTTTATAATTTTCTTGCCACTAAAATTTTATCCCCTTAGGGAGTCATTTGCTTCACAAGAAGTGTCAATGTATCTATTTTTATTTTCATTTTCATAATGTTCATAAAAATGGTCGATTTATTCTGCAGGTTTACTCCAGTTAATATTTATAGAGTCATAAAATTGCTTTGACTAGCTGAATTGTAGTGTGACTCCTGGTTTATAACTAACATCCTTGTTATTAAGAGAGCTGAAGTTCAGGGGTGAGTTTCATGAGGGCTTGCTCTGGGCTTGCTATATAGAAGCGTTACCCCTGCTTTATAACTAACAGCCTTGTCTCCAACATCCTGCTTTGTAACTAACAGCTAATATTCAAACTGCCGATGAGTGCTAACAAGAAGTTGCTTTGATTTTTAAAATAACATTTTAGCCTCAGTTTGCAGCTAACATGATAAAATTCGAAAGTTTGTGATGCTTGTGTACGCCAACCAAAAAACTCCCGACTATTATTATATCATGGACTTTTATAAAAAGCAACTTCTTTATAATGCAACAAATGATTATTTTCAGAATGTATAAAACTGAATTGTAAACCAGTGGCCGGCACCGGTGGCCGGCACACCCCCGGTTCCCAAATTTAAGCAACCAAAACCTTGGTTACCGGCTGACGTGGCCGTCACTCTTGCGCACCCTATAACGAAGTTTCGAGGCGTCTCGCATTTTCTAAGATGACCGTGACGGCGTGACTGGGAACCGGTCATGAGACGCCCGCGCTCTCCGCCATGACCTGGAACCGGCCACGAGACGTCTCGTATTTTCTAACTTGACCGTCATAGCATGACCGGGAACCATGTGAATTTTTTTGGGGGTTAATTTTGATCGTGTCCGAGAAGTTATCTCACGTGCCCCCTGGTTAAGCCTTTTAAAGTGAGCTAAACAATCACTAATGTCGCCTAGAAAGCAGCCCAGTAATTAAAAGCGACAAATGAATAAGCCAAATAAACAAAGGCTAATTTTAGTTTTTCAAGGTCAGAGTTCAAAAAAGGGGTGTTTAAGGCCGCACACAAACAGTCTTTTTAAAGACTTGGACAAAACCCGCCTCAAAATCATGTTTTGGAACGTGGGTGGTTTAACCAATGATACATTTTTAGAATTTAATACTAGGTATAGTTTACAACAATGACGCCGACATATATGGTGCAGTAGAAGCAGGTGCATCGACGGACTGCATTCAATGTTTTTCAGTTACATGGTTACCAGACTTATATACTTCCACGAGCACGACAAGTGGCATCAGGTATTATAGTGGCTGCTGTCAGAAATCACAGTGAACTTTAAAGTGTTAAAAGAACACACCGAAATAGATAAATTAGAAGGAGTAGAACTAAGTGCCTGGAAAGAGGGGTTTCATAGACGATTCCTATTTGTTTATAATTCCCTACGAAATAAACCGGATTCAACATGGATAGAAACAGTTTGGAGTAAGGGATATATTTTATGTGGAGACCTAAATGCACCATCTACTAAGTGGGGATATGCTTCAACAGATGCCACTGGGAAAATATTTGAAGAGTTCGTATCTTCAAATCCTGTGCTCTATGTGGAAAATCAAACAAGAAGCCCAACGTTCTTGTCATTTACGGGAAGACATTCTCACCCGGATATAGTGCTTTCACACCCAGCAGACGAGGAAAATAACTATCACTCCGTTGTTAACCCACCAGGTGGTTATGGTCACAAAATGTTAATGATAAATCTAAAATCAAAACTTAAAAAAGTAAAGGAACACTGTAAGCCACTTTGGAAAAACAAGTAAGGCACGCTTCACGTAGGTACGTGAGGCGATAATCGCCGGTTTCTGTACGATGAAGTTAAAATTATTAAATTTTCTTTTGTCGCCAGCCATATTGTCCGCCATCTTGAAAATATCAAGTGTGTTATTTTAATAGTTGCCTATTCTTTTTCTACACTTCAAGAACTTTAAATTGATGTATAACATGCCATGGTAACTAAAAACTTTTTTTTAGTCATCCGCCATATTAGCCGGGCCTCCATCTTGGAAATATTAAGTGTAAAAACTCTAAAATGGGTCTAGTTGTCTAAAATGCTGAGATGCACCCGTGTGCCAAATTTGATGTTTCTAGCTATAGTAGTTTAAGAATTGAAACAAGCCAACGGACAGACAGACAGAAAGAGCCATTATATAAGGTTTTTTTTTTTTTTTTACTTTGTACAGAAACCTAAAAGAAAAGCAAATTGGAAAAAGTATGCCGAGTTATTGGAAAAGTACATAACCCAGAGCATCTTGGGAGAAAATACGGAAAAATCGGTGCAAAACATAACTGAAGCGATATGGAAATGTGCCCTTCAATCCATTCCCAGAGGAAGAATTAAAAAATACACCCCATTTTTGAACTCTGACCTTGAAAAACTAAAATTAGAACGCGACCAAGCAAGAACAGAATTAGAGTCATGTAATAACCAAGAAAATCGAATATTACTTAAGAAAAGGACAGCGAAACTAAAAAAAGAAGTACTGACAGCCAAGCGCACGACCTACAGAAGCTTTCTCAGCAAATTAAATTTCAGAAAAGATGCTGTAAGAGCACATAACTTTCTATCTAGTTTACAGAACCAGAAGGACGCTACAAATAATCCTTTAACAAATGGCCCCTCTACCATCACTTCCGAGAAAGATATGGCACGACTATTCTGTAAACACTATACCAAAATCAGCAACTTTAAACCCAAGGCTGATAACTGCAAACCGAATATTAAGTTGCCTGATTCCTGTATGAAGAAAGAAGATATGAAATACCTAAATGATGACATCACTCTCACAGAATTAGCGTTTGCACTAAATCAAATGCAGAAAGGGAAAAGCGCTGGACCAGACAACATCCTTCCTGAATTCCTTATTAATCTCGGGCAAAACGCTAAGAGTGCACTACTTACTCTCTTTCGGCAGATCTGGGCTAGTCACTTTCCAAGCCAATGGCGCAAAGCTGAAATTATACCAATTTTAAAGAGAGGAAAAACAGGGGATTTGCCTGAGAACTTTAGACCTATAGCTCTTACTAGCGTCATTTCGAAACTGTACGAGAGAATCATAGGGAGGCGGTTGGCCAATTTCTTCCACATAAACAGGTGCATGTCAAACAAACAAGCTGGGTTCAAAAAGCACAGAAATACAGTAGAGCAAATTGCCCGGCTAACGCAGGAAATTAAAGATGGGTATCATAGAAAACAGAGTACCTTAGCCGTTTTCGTCGATTTTAAAACAGCATTCGACAGGGTTTGGAGGAAAAAACTTCTCTCCNCATCCAGAATAAGAAAAACCTTGTACACATTTATTCGAATCCGAGAGTTTGCGAATAAAACGGTTTTGAAACTGCTTTACCACGCATTTACAGAGTCCATCCTAAACTATTGTATATTAGCCTGGGGGAGTGCCTCGCAGACATACTTAGAACAAGTAAGAGTAATACAGAAAACTATCATTAAAATATCACTTAAAAAACCTAGACGTTACGCCACTAATCTTACTTTTTCCGACTTTAACGTGTTGACTTTAGACTTAATATTTAAAAAAGCAGTTTTACTCAATTATTTTCAGAACGATACAAGACTTACTGTTAATCATGGTTACACAACGCGCGCTCAAACACTTAACACAGTACTGACTCCCTATTGTAATACAGAAAGAAAACAAAAACATGCTTCATACCTTGGTCCAGTTTATTTTAATCAACTTCCGTCATCAATTCAATCTATAAAACACATACAACTTATTCAAAACTAATATCTCTAGTTACCTCTTGGACTCAATTAAACAACAATAATTTAATTATTTCTCTACTACACTAAATTTATGCCTCTGTTTTTGATCTTAATGATATTTAAATGGACACTCCTAGGTGTTTTAAGTTATTTTTACCATTACCTAACACTAACACAACACCACAACACTATTATACCGGAAGTGGTTTGGAGAGGAGTACTAGTACATGACAGGTGGTTAGACTAAGCACGCATCGGGAGGGGGGAGGTGACCTTGTTCGGGGTCAGAACCCTCTAAATAATAACTGGGGGAGATTGACCTTGATATGTACCTAGAGGTTCAAAATAATAACTGGTGGCGGGGGATGATAATTACGTCGTTGGGCGACACCGGGGGCGAATGACCTTGACATACATCTGGGGGGGGGGGGATATCCTTGATCTACAACGGGAGGCAGGGGGCTAATGACCTTGACATGCACGTAGAGGCTCCATGTGACCTTGAGTGACGTCATCGGGGGGCTCCCTGGTTTTGCCCCGGCCTATTTTACCTACTTTGGTACACAGGGGTACGGTTTTCATATGTGAAAGTAATGAATACCCTTCATGATGCATACCGTTGAAAAGCTCTTTAACACTGGAGTGCCCAAGTAGTCGAAACTACTTTAAAGACGGCCACCGGTCATTTTGACCGCAGTATTTCTCTGTCTAATTTTATTTAATTTGTACATCGTTACCTTGTTTTATGCTTAATTTAAACTTATTTTATGCTTAATTAGCATTTTACATTGATTAAAAATTGAGAAATGATTATATAATATTAAATAAGTCAAATAATTGGGCAAAAATCAGCAATCATTTTGTAGTGTTCTCTTACTCAGAGTTTAATCAGTTACTCTTAGTGTTGTCTTTATTCTTACGGGTCTTCCTTTTTTTCTGCTTACTAAGACCCAAAGTCAATTCTTCATCGCATTAAACTAAAGATGAGAGTGAATGATCTGAATATTCTTCTTCATTAGGTAAACTATATGTCGGCAGCAGTTTGACATTTTGAACATAAATTTTCCACATATTATAATTTTGAATTTTTTGTCTTATGGAAGTAGGAAGTAGCAGTTACCTAGTACTTCCTACTAGACGGGTAGGACGAACCACTTGTTCGAACCTTGCAATCAGACCTTACAGTAGACCCATTTTACTTGCCCCGTGGTGGAGAGTTCCAGTTACTTCACACATCATACATTTGTTCATTTTACCGCCGAAGCGAGTATGATGTGGTCATTAGTAAGCTATATGAGCGTGCGTCAAAGTGTGGGGGAAGAGAACCCCTCAGGGGGTGTCCCTCGCCCTTCTCCGTCCGCGATTCATAGATGCAATTCAGAGTATCATGGTCTGGGATCGAATCACCCTCGAAAAACACCTCGGCCACCCTGGCTCCCTTGTCTTTTGGAAAGAGTTGCCTGTCTTTTTTTTGCTAGCTTCATAATTGAAACTTATTTTTTGGAATTTAAATAGGAGAAGTTTTTTTAAAAAGCATTAATTTGCCGTTCTATCGAAGTGCACAGAATCTCTCTCATTTTGGCTGGGACCAGTAACAAGATACTTATGAGAAATACTCTGAATAATTTTTTAAAAAGAATACTGCATACATAGAAATCCAAGTACGTGTTTACTTTTCTCTTTACTTTTTCTAGCCCACACAATTATCTGAGTAGAATATTATATTTTTCCAATCAGGGAGTTTCTTATTTAGCCGGTCTAGACAATTCCAAAAATATGTCCATCTCATTTGCTCCCCTATGCGCTTAGTCCTCTTGCTATGTATAGTAGAATGTATCGTTGCTTTTCATTTTATTAATTGTGAAGTTGTAGAGATTTAACTTCGACACATAATAAAAAGAAGATTAGGAAAGCGTAGCTTGTAAATAAAAAAACTGCAACAGTTTCCCTAATAATCTTTACCCTTTATTTTCTCTGCTCCGACTAATTCATTTTCTAGCTAATGCTGGTTGTGTTCTTCTCTAAGCATAGGCATCTGCTCTTATGTAAAGCTATTAAATGCTTGGAAAAATTCACACGTCTTTCTTTCTTAATAATTAATTAGTATGGAGTAATAACTTATTAATTGTTAAATTGGAGCGCAAATAGTTTTCAATTAAGCTAGTTGGTTAAATCGTATCAAACAACACAAACATGATGTATCCAAAGGCAGCACCAATACCGCTTTATCTTCGCATGCATTGGCCACAAACCATCAGTTTAATTTTGATGACACCAAAATTATTGGTGTAGAAAACAAATCTAATCGGAGAAAAATGCTAGAAGCTCTTAGTATTGCAATTAGATCCGAATCCACGGTAAACATAAAAACCGATTCAAGATCACTGAATAAATACTATAGTGGTATTTATACATGTTCAAATTATAATTCCCGCCACGGGACCTCATAATCACATTATTATTATACCAGAGTATATTATATTATGTATATTTTCAAATTGATTTACCTTTGTTAAGTTGATAAATTTATTTTTAACTTTTGCGTAGCTTTGTTTTTTGTTTTGGATAAAATGATGTTATACTAAGTTAGAAAGAGATCTCATAATCTGTGATATGTAATCAGTGATAAGAGTTGTTGGATTCTTCTAGTTACCATGTTTGTTAATTTTATATAGATGTTAGTTTTTTAAAAATACGTTTGTTACTAGTCTCTTTTTATGTTATTGTTACTTATCTCTTTTTATGTTATTGTTACTTTTTATGTTATATCTCTAGTCTGTCCCGTTACGGACGTAGTTTACTAAGGCAATTTAAACAGAATGTTGTGGAGGAGATTATGGAATGTTGACGACGGAACATATTATTGTTCCTTAATGAATTTTTAAATGTATTACCACCTTGACGATCCTCACAACACTGATATCTAGGTATGAGTTTACACTTGCAGTTTAGTTCTTGATGTATTGTTGGTAATGTAACGACTTTGACTTTTTATATCCAAATAAACTGTATTTCAGGCTTCAGAATGGCAGGATTGCCGAAACTTTGCCGTAGATAAGTTTGACGTTTTTATTATTACCCTAAAAGGATCTACTCTTCAACTCATAATATAAAGGGTACCACATTAGATTGAATGTATATTTATGACTTTAATGTATTGGAATTATGAATGAGTTCTAAGATATTAACAACAAGACTGTTACAACTCCAAAAAATGTTTGTGGACGACTAACACATTTTAGAAAAATACAACATTATTGGTAAAATATCAAATACAAGAGTGTCTCACCTCCAAATTTTTATTTTTATTTTGAAAAGAGACATTTAAAGATAAAACTAATTAAAACCACTATGATTTCAAAAACAAGAGCCTTAACTCAAAATAAGGCCTTATTACAGTTTTAATAAAAAATATGTATTTGATAATTTTAAATACGAGAAAGGATTATTTCAAAATGTGACGTTAAGTTATCCTTTTAAGGTCCAAACTGAATTATTTTGAATTGAGATAATTGAAAATCAAAATAATTCTATTTCTGTTTAAGACTAATCAAATAAATACAGTTTTATCTTAAATAATGCACTATTGTTTATAAAAGAAAATAACAAAAAGTGTTCCTACATATAGTGTTAGAATACATGTTTTTTGAGTTAATACAGTTTTGTTCTAAAAAAAAAAAAAAAAAAAAAAAAAAAAAAAAAAAAAAAAAAAAAAAAAA
>KZ652186.1:61733-71871 GCA_001010745.2 Gerris buenoi
ATATATATATATATATATATATATATATATATATATATATATATATATATATATATATATATATATATATATATATATATATATATATATATATATATATATATATATATATATATATATATATATATATATATATATATATATATATATATATATATATATATATATATATATATATATATATATATATATATATATATATATATATATATATATATATATATATATATATATATATATATATATATATATATATATATATATATATATATATATATATATATATATATATATATATATATATATATATATATATATATATGTATATATTAATAGTTTAATTTATTAGCATGCTGCAGTTTTGTTTTGTTTTTTATATTCCATCTTATCTTTTCAACACTATTGGGGAAAGTGTGATAATATTAATAATTTATAAAGGAAAATAGTTCATATTTTTATTTATCATAGCCTACCCTCGCCTTCGGCTCGGAGGCTAATCTAATCACTCGTCAGTAAAATTCTATTTTGCTGTCTAGTTACATAAATAACTATTTTCTACGTGTATAGTAAAAACATTATCCGACTGGATAATTAGAATTAATTTATTTTTATTCTTAGTTTTCATATTAATAATTTCCGTAATGATGAAAGCATTTGAATGTTTAGGTATCATTATCTAGAATACATAAGTGGAAACAATATTGAAACGAAAAGACAAGTTTTTTAAAATAATAATTTGTCGTGCTTTTATTTTGTGATAACATGAAGCTTCTACGATTATAATTTTAAACTAATTGGTATGTGAATTTTTCAAAAATGGGGTTGGGGAAAAATGCTTGTTATGGAATCAATTTGTTAGGAAGGGAACCCTGGTGCTAGAGTATGATAAGGCACACACGGTTATTTTTAAACCCTTCCCATTAATTATCGGTTATAGCCAAATCATCAAATTGATTCTTTTTTTTATACCTTGTATTTTTTTTCTCGGTTGATAAAATGACCCTCCATAAAGCAAGGGGGCATGGGGGGGGATGGCATGGGTCCTGGGTGAGATTAGCCTTCTAAAGGCTACGCTCGTTTTTTTTTTCAAAAGCCCCTAATGCCAAAAAAACACCTTCACCCTATGTTTATTTATTTTTTTTTTATAAAGCCACTTTTTACACTTATTTTGTTTTAGAAAATATCGCTGAATGTCTTTGCTAGACATTTTAAAGGGATTTAAAGTCATTCTCACCAACCTTCGTCCTGTTCATAAATCACGACATAATATTCCTTCGTTTCACAACAAACCGAACAATAATTTTCTAATATTTTAACAGATTTCAATAGATTTAACTAATAATTTTCCTGAAAAGAAGAAAATTTTGGTTAATTTTCCGCATATCATAAATTAGCCTCCTGCCAAACGTACATGTTAGTATTGCACTAAATAACGTTTATCGGAACGAGAACCACACATAAATCAGTTCGACTTCCTGGTTATTTTCCTAGTAGTATATTTGAGAAGGTTGAGACAAGTCGAAACGACAAACGTTCAACAAGAGTGTTAGTTCCCTCTAGCAAGGTTGTTAACGACTAGGATTCAGTCAGTAATAAAGGGGATATATAAAGGCTGCTCGAAACATTATTACCGGGCTTAATCCTTTTGAAAATTCCGAATTTATAATGCAAGTTTTCGGGTAAAATACGAGACTGCAGAGTTGAGTGAACCGAAGCAATTGTGTGAAAAACATCGGGGATAATAACACAATGGATTATTTTATAGAATAAAGGTTGTCGGGGAGGGGGTGGGGGAGGGGGATCCGCGGTCTTACCCACTATGACAAATTTTAGTTTTAAAACTCGGCCGATTAAAATTGTCGAGAGAGTGGGGAAGGATATGAGAAATACGTGGCCCTCCCAAGCACCTAGTGTCAACAGAGTGATTAACAACTGCCGCGTAATTGTCCGAACAATTAAAAGTCTGCCAAAAACAAAACATGCTGCTGCTTAAAAAACCTTGGAAGCGAGCAGAATAGGATCCGGCGCCCCAGGGCGCTATACAAAGGGGCGTCAGAAAACAACACTAGTGAGGGGAAGATACTGACAAAACCGCAAGAAACTACCAAACACCTGTTCTTTCAAACTTTCTCACAGGTTATCGACAAGGACTGAAGCTACTTGCTCCCCCCTCCACACTTCCTGGGAAACCCTTCTATTCATACGGCTCCCCCCGCCACTTTTTTTCGAAAATCCTTTTTCTTTCGTATCAGACGTCGGATTTTCTCCCGTCTTAAAAATAATATATCAAATATAATGGGGGACGTCGGTCCTTTTTACTCTTTATCCGGAGACAGTCCCCCCGTCCCACTAGATATATTTAACACGCTCGCTCTGGATGCCAGCTCCCCTACCTATAAATTAAAGAACGGCATTCAGTGTCACAATACCTATTTACTAATATATATGAGTCCGCAGAGCATTTCCAAAACAAACTTTGTGTGTTGTTATAATAAATATTGTCCGATAACAAAAATCTTTCTTTACTAGTAAAGTGAAAATGAGATCTTCAGGCTGCCTTGAGAATTAGACCAGAGTTTATTACTATTCAAAATGTATAATAATGATTTTTCATACTTGAACGAATTGATAGTTAAAAAAAAAAAAAAAAAAAAAAAAAAAAAAATGCAGCTAAATAATGAATTGGCGCGTTAAGGTTATTATTGCTCTCTGATTTGGGACAACAACTTTGTTTGTACATACAACTATATATACTAGCATTCGCTCGGGGTTCATGCTAGGAATCACTGGTTGTATCATAGTGCTAATATATTGGATTAATTGTAGGCCACGTCATGAAATAAATTACATTATATGTACTTTATTAGCTTTTTTATTTTCTTTTGGGTTTTAGTGCCGATCAACTGGCAGGGTTATTACAAGACGGGGGTTATCCGGCCTCTTTACTCATCTACTCGATGAGATCATCAGTTATTAGCTTTATCACATAAAATGTTGCTGCTGCGTCTGAGAAGTAATTTGATTGATTGATTGATTATTTATTGATGATGAATTGATTGATATATTATTGTATTTCATCATACATACTACTACAATATACAGTATGTCCACGGATTGAGTTGCCAATACGTGTAAATTCAAGATAATTTCAATTTTCGAAGAAAAGCCACTCTTCATAAAGTCTCCTGCTTGATCTTAAATGAAGATTTATAGTATTACTTTTTGTTCAAAATGTACCCTGTACCCAGAAAGTACAATTTCCTAAAATCGTATAAGAGGAAACCGGTCCAAATTTCGACTATTCAAGAAAAAAGTATTCTTTATAATTTCTTTTAAATACTATTCTACATTTATTTTTCGCATAAATTGTCGATAGTAAAATTTCATATCCCCCCCCCTTCATTTAATAAAAAGTAAACTTTGTCTGATTCTAATACAAGAGGGGTCGATTTAAAGGTGTCATTGAGTGCACTAAAAGCTGTAATATTACTTTTTTTTGATAAAAACAACATGAAAGTATTTATAGAGAAAATAGTATTTATTATTTATTTCATTAAATAAAATTTCAAACATTAATTTATTTTCCAAGTTAATTTCCCCTTTAATAGCTTTCATGTTGTTTTAATCAAAATAAGCAATAAGACAACTTTTAATGCACTCAATGAGACCTTTAAATCGGCCCCTCATGTATTAGAATCAAACAAATTTTAATTTTTATAAATGGCGGGGGGGGGGATTTTGTATTTTACTATCGACATTTTTCTGCGAAAAATAAATTTAGAAAAGTATTTAAAAGAAATTATAAATAATACTTTTTCTTGAATAGTCGAAATTTGGACCGGTTCCCTCTTGTACGATTTTAGTAAATTGTACTTCCTGGGTACAAGGTACATTTTGAACAAAAAGTAATACTATACATCTTCATTTAAGAACAAGCAAGCAGAATATTTTATGAAGAGTGACTTTTCTTCGAAAATTGATTTTTTTTTTAATTTACACGTATAGACAACTCAATCCGTGGACATACTGTACATTTACATTATAAATATAAATTTTATACATAATTAATGAATACTATATTTACTATACATACCTAAATTTACTTTTCTTTCTATATTTTCTTGCACCTTAGCTTACGCCGTAGTTTGACTCGGAGAAGTAATTATAATGGACTGATAATAACCAAGGTGTTCCATAAATCAACTTATTAGTACTCTAAATTATTTGAAACATGTATACTTGAGGTTCAGGTGAAATAATTATGCACATAAATTAAGCTACATCACATAATAAACTAAAGCATTTATTACCTTTACTTTTTCCC
This sequence comes from Gerris buenoi, assembly GCA_001010745.2. NCBI lineage: Eukaryota > Metazoa > Arthropoda > Insecta > Hemiptera > Gerridae > Gerris > Gerris buenoi. The sequence continues at coordinate 66,058 of KZ652186.1, forward strand.
CATCCGGTTGCATGCCCTTTTCTGAAAACATCAAAATATTTTATTTCAGACTAGTATTGAGATCTATAGACTAATATTGAAATCTATTAATGTAAAATTTTATGTATAGGCATCTAGCCCTTTCTAATACTCTTCTTAAAATGTCGTCGATTTCTTTTTTACTATCTCATGCAATAAAAATATCATTGAAGTAAACAGGTTCAGGTCTGTTTAACTCCCTAGTTTTCTTTCTGAATATAACAGGAAACTATGAAGTTACGAAAAAAGGGACAAATAAAACAAACCACATAATTAAATTAGCCGGTCAAGAAGATAATTGTAGAAGATGGAAGAAGAAGACATCATCATGAACCTTAACCGAAAAATAAAAAACCTAATCGAAGAACAGCATTATCACAATGTTAACGACCTCTGGAATATATATAAAAAATGTAAAATGATGTTTTCAGGCACGTCTATGCCTCGGAGAGGGGCGAAATGTAGCCAAATGTAAAACGAAAAGAGTGAAGATAAGTTATTTCAAACCCTTCAACGACCCACAAAAATCCTATAACAGGAAACGATTCATAGAAGTTCACCACTTCGACTGCGCCATGTATTAAATAAGAAATCCCTGTATAGTTTGAACAATAACAATCTACATATTTCATTTTATAATTCATAAGATGTACAAATATCAAAATTGAAAAAAAAAAAAAAAAAAAAAAAAAAAAAAAAAAAAAAAAAANAAAAAAAAAAAAAAAACACTTTCAATTACTATTTAATGTAAACAGCAAGTTATTAAACAGTATGTATGTATATTGATATCGGTACCTTGGCGGTTGGTATAGAGTGGCGGCGGTAGTTTTGCATTAACTGAGTCCCAGTGATTCGGCGGGGACATCCAAACGCACACTCACTACATGGTTTCCGACCACTAGGATGTGACAGGTTGCCCTTTGATCGCGGGAGGTGTAAACATATTTTCAATCGTTCACGTCTCTTTCTAATTCGGTACTAACATAAACATTCTCTCACACGTATATAATTAACCATACCGCCGGCCAAGAATCAACTAGGGTGATTCTTAAAAGTACAAGTAAATGCTCTCAAGAGGAGAGTTAAGTTAAATGAAAAATGAATATACCAGTCATAATGAGACAAAAATTAAAAATTAACTCAGTGGATTGTGGTTTACAATAAGATTTGATTTAGTAATTAAGTTGAAAAGTTAAGTTAATGAAATGAAAAAATACAAAACTTCTAAATAAATAATCTTCTAAATACTCAGTGGACCAACGCTGCCAAATGTGTTGGATCATATGGGAAACCGTTTGTCAGCGGTTTAATCGGTGGAGAGATACATCTAAAAGTTGAGATTATGGAACATCAAGCAAAGGTCCTTCTGTTAAGAGGTGCCCCAGAGTCAAAGCTTCCAAATCATCAGGACTAGGAGATCTATCACACTGAGGGCGTGAGTTCAAGACTGCTTCAACTCTTCAAGAGTTTGACTGTGATTTCCAACTACTCTGTTGAGATGAACTTGGCATTTTTTATGTTGCTTTAATATAAAAATATTAAAGTCCTCCCATAAATGGGGCCTTAGGACAGGAGAAGTGAAATTTTATTCCTGGTAGATTTAAAGCGGACTGGATAACTTCTGGATTTTCTTCCGAACGGAAAAAAGTAACTATAGCTGACAATCTGAACTGAACTCACTAACGTAGAAAGTTCATCTTAGGCTTCTTCATCTAAGAAATGTACCGCTGATAATGAAACTAAAAATGCAACAAGAGTTCTTGTAACAAAGTCTACTTCATCTTTATCCCCTGTTTAAACCTCACCTGTAACAACAAATAATTCCGCACCGCAAAACTTCACCGCTCCGCAAAATAATACCGCAACCGCTTATGGGGGTAGGGTAACTTTAAAATTATTTTTATTTAATTTTTTTTTTAATCTTTTATTTCCAACTATAAATCATATCGAACATTTTTCTATCTAAATCATATCGAACATTTTTCTATCTAAATCATATCGAACATTTTTCTATCAATACAGCAGCTCAGTAACGTCAGTAAGTCATTCAAATAAAATAAAATGTAGGTAGGTACTCTAATAACCGCCTGGTACCACTGAGACAGAAAACTAAAAAATAAAAAGAGATACTGCAAAGTCATAAAGCAATCTGAAATCATAGCAACATAATATATTTTACAAAAACATACATAAGGCTGCTCATTTATAATGAGTTGCTAAACACAGCTTACAGAATCAATCTTTCAATAGAAAATAATTTATTAAATAATTCAAAATTTACAAAAATTTAAGTAGGTATATAATCATCACTATACATTTGTCAAAATAATATCTTCTATAAATTAACTTAGTCAAGATACACATTTTTTTTTTGTCAAATAAAAAATAAATAAACAAAATTTCAAAAATAAAATTAGGTTTAGCCGTATATATGATGATTTAAAATTCCAAGCGAATCTAAAATAATTGATTCACTATTCTTGTCCTTTTTATCTATACCTATCTCATCGAAGAAATCGCTGGTAAACTTAGGTATAGTGCCTTTTGAACCAAAGCAAGGTCCTTTAACATAAAAATCTCTTAGACAGTGCTTGTCCAAAAAATTTTCTCGGTAATAATTAAGACATAAATTCCCTTCTTTTCAAGATGGACCTTCTCTCCTTGCTGTAGATCATTGCTTTCGTGTCTAACCGTAGGGTCTATCACCAAAGCGTCCTTGCTATTTTCTTCAAAAGCAACAATGTCAGCATACCTAGTAGAACCATTAGAATCAATGCTAAAGCTATAGAACTCTTCATAGCAAGTATACTCCTTTTGCTTCATTAAATAAATGATCTTATGCTTGACGTTATGGTGACGGCGAGTAATGAGGAGCATGTTATTTGGACAATTACCAAGCACATGCGCTGGTGTTTCAGTCTTACTGCTGCATTTGCGGCAGAAGGGTCCTAACTCTCCTGTAGACTGGGCGCCACTTGTTGGTACACCGCGAAGAGGAGCATAATTGATATTCAATTTTATAGCGTTGATCCATTCGGATACCGTATGTATCCGTCTGGTACTTATAAATTCGTTGGATTTTGTGTTATCTTTAAAGCGACAGACACCTATACCTTGCCACTTACACTTACACCATTCATAAAAGCAACTTTTCTCGAAGTGACTGTCGAATCTTTTTAGCAGTATACTTATCTCCGAGGTTTTGAAGATTCAGACCGAGGCGATCTACACATTCAGAGATTTCAACGTCATAGTCAGGTATACTTTTGAATTGAACTTCATTTATGTTTTTTAACTTTTGAAGAATGCTGATGTGCTAAGGGAGCTTCCCACAAACATCTTGATATACCGAGGCCTCTATACCTGCGTGGAGCCTATATACCATATCTGTTGATGAATTAGCTGGTAGACCTACTATGGCTTTAGTACATCTCCTAATAATTACATCGACACCTTCAAGAAATGCAGGTCGAAGTTTAGTCAATGGTGCTGTTTGTAAAGGGTAGGTTAAGAGAGGAATAATATATTGATTTAAAATATTTAGCTTTTGGTCTAGTTTAAACTAGTTAGATGCTACTAATTTAGTCATATTGTCATTAAGCTTTACAATTGCATTCTCATTATAAACCATTTCTCCAGAAAAACTGCAACCTAAATATTTAATTACTTCGTCAGCATTGTTAGACGTAATGAAACCATTATCTTCAAGAATAAACTTATTACTGTAGTTCTCACCTTTTGATATAAAAATTCAAGTACTTTTCGAAGGATTTATTACCAAACCTATCTCTCTAAATCTACGACATATGCTGATAATTACTCTCAATGCTGCTATAGCACTAGAAGCAGTAATAGCCTGGTCGTCGGCAAACCCTGATAGTAAAACATTTTTAAGTTCTTGGTTTAAACTGTATCCATACTGATTGGTAAACTGAGGGTCACAAAATTCTCTGTATATATGATCAATTGCCACATTAAAAAGAGTCGCTGACAAAGGTCCACCCTGAGGTACGCCTCTCTTAACAGATATAAGACATGTGTCATGATTCCCTGATCGAATTTTAATCTGGTTCTGGCACAATAATGCATCTATACAGTTAATAGGATTTTCGGAAGCCCCTCTAGATCTTAAAGATTTAATTATATGAAGGTGACCCTTATTATTCAAAGCGCCTGTAACATCTAAAAAAATCCACAGCAGCATCTTTTTTCATTGTTTTAGCATCTTTTAATACCGCGTCAATCACTCTAGAATTAACGTGACAGCCAGCTAAACCTTTCACGAAACCTCTTTGACATGAGTAGAAGGTGACTTGACGCCGAAGCTCGCCATCAAGAATGTAAAATTGAGTACATTGTGATTGGTCGCCATGATGATATATCGTCACTTCTACCTTTACTTTTATAAATAAGAACAGTCCTTCCAATCCATAAAATCTCAGGTAGGTAAGCATATTTGAGAAAGATTTCGATTAACGATTTGATAATATGTGCTACTTCAAGATGTTTAATAGTTCTAATAAGGACTCCGTCAGGTCCTAGAGCAGTATCCAAACAGGTTGACTTGATAGCTTTGTGAACACTCTTAACATCGATATTGAATATATTTTCTCGAATAACTGTTTGCTCGTATTCTTGTCTACAGTTGTCATTAGTTTGTTCAAACAATTTTTATAGTGTGACTCGATTTCGGTTATTTCAATTGGGCACTGTTTCGGTTTATCAGCTGTCATAACACTTTGAACAACCTTTTCCTCCGATTGTAGTAATAGTATTGGGCTACTTCATACTGATATTGCTCGCGACGTCTTTCTCGATTGGCCTTATTACTTCTTTGAGGATTTTATACCTTCCCTGCTCCTTTTCCTCCCTTGTTGGCTTTATTGACCTTAAGCAATTTGTAATATCTTAGAGAAGGGTGTTTAGGGCCGGTTATGTTGATATTAGCTTCACGTAAAAAATTTACGAAGTCTTTAGTTGCTTGATCGAAAGTTTCGGGTTTAAAATTCTTTTTGGAGTTTAAGATGTTTTTAAACGATTTATGCCACTTATCAATATCATCTTCTGTACTAAGTTTATAGGTTTTCTAGAGTGTTTACTTGTCTTAAAAATACTATTTATCTTAGCAGTATTCGCTTCTACCGGGTGATTTTTAACAATGTGGGTTTTAAGTGCACACTCGTTTTTTAAAGACAAGCCACAAATCTCGCAAACTAAAGTCGAGTAATTGTTAGGAATAGTATCGGATTTTGTGGTCGAACATCTGGGTGGTATATTATTATCTTGTGTGGTAAAAAAACACCCCGCCTAGTCTGCGGTCCAAAAAAGTTGTGAAATCAACTTTCTGTCCTGTACTTTTAATATTTCTTTTACTTTTAATGTTTGTACTTTCTCCTGACCCATGACTATCAACATAGATACTTTTCAGCTTCTTCTCCTTGGCGGTGTGATTTGTCATTTCCGGAAACTGGGATTTTAATATTCTTCAAACACCAATACAATTTCTTGTTTTACCTTTACGTTTGCTACATGAGGTTTGTGTGGAAAGATAGTTGTTCACCTTATAGTCTTAGTTCTAGACAACTAGTACTAATATATGCAGGCACATATTAGAGAGGAAAGCATTTTAACAGTGTTGTTAAAGGCTCTTCTCGATGCCACAATGATCATTGCTGTAAATTTTTTCCATTATCAAAAATCAAATAAAATAGAAATAACTAATATACAAATTAAGCTTTCAAAGAATGACCCCATGCAACTACTACTTTCTTTGCTGAGGATGTGTGGAATACAACC
>KZ652186.1:107821-124476 GCA_001010745.2 Gerris buenoi
TCATAAAAATTGTCATATCTCCCAAACTGTTGGTCTTAAAGCAAATTTGAAAAAACCATTGAAAAGCTCATTAAATTTCCATTAAAAATACAAACCTTAAAAGTTTCTAAACACAGTTCTAACAATGTCAATACAATCGCAATTGAGAAACAATTGTAGTTACTACAATTCGGAAAATGTTATTTGTGTCTGCCGCAAAAACAATTTTTTAGCCTCAGCCTGGCACATTTTTCCAAAAACTTCTCCTTTTAATAAGCTTTCCAACGGTATACTCAACTTTGTGATTCCGGTAAAAATTGGTAGAGAAATTCAAGTTAGAACGCCAAAAAACAGCACAGAATGTGTACAGGAGGGTGACAAACCAACAATACACACGCATTTTTCGCGATATCATTCGAACGGTTTGAACTGGAGATTCCAAATTTGACACAAAAAAACCGCCCATAACACCACCGACTTCGTTGACCAGGGGAATTGGTCTAGTGAAAGTGGTTGAAATTATAACTTTAAAGTTGAAGAAATGGGCATAAAATAGTGGTTTTGAAATAATAATGGAATTTGATGTCACGTTCTTTGGGTTTATTCAATCTGGAATTATCCATTATCATGGATCGGTGTTATTAATGGTAAACAAATTGGTTGTGTTTAAATTTCAAATATTTCATTGGTTTAGTAAAACGAATTTCCCTGGCCAACGAAGTCGGTGGTGTTTTGGGCGTTTTTTTTGTGACAAATTTGAAATCTTTATTGGACCATTTTTAAAGTAACAAGTAAAATCCTTCAAAATTAGTCTTAAACAATATCTCTTAAATAAACAACAAGTTTAACGTTGTAAGAAAAATATTTTAAATAAATAAAGGGGGGGGGGAAATAAAGGAATAAATTATCAAAATACTAATCTTTTATAATATATTCATGAACACATTGTATAACTTAAAGAAAAGGGATAAAAAGGGGGAAGGGNTTGATATCTGCTGCCATTTTGATAATATTGACTTTTAAACTTTGAAAATTAAACGCTAAATAATGTCGGAAAAATTTCGCCGATTGAATTGAAATTCTTTCCAATTTTACTCGCACCTTTCTATAAGATAAACAATTCCTCCATGTTTGAATTTAATATTCTACCACCATTTTGGAATTATTTGGTGATAAAAAGTTCCGATACGCCCCGTGCCCGATGTTTTTCTTTAATAAAGTAATTTTAAAGACATATAGAAATTATTTCTTTTTATTAAATTTTTGTTTTATTATTTAATATGCATTTTGTATACCTTTACTTATGTATCTATGTATTATAATTAACTGGTGAGATGTTTATTCGCGAGTATATATTTCTATTTATTTAAATATATAGATATACATAAAAACGTATACAAGGTATAACTAAAAGCAATAAAGGTAGAGCAATATATTTGGGAAAGTGTGTTGGGTAACAAATCGCTTGAGGGTTGGATAGGAGAGGGGGTAAAGGGAAGGGGTAAAGGGAGTGGAAAGCTGTAGGCAGGTGTGAATTAGAGGCAGTTAGATTCACCTGAGCTATAATATAACCAGGTTATGTTATATATCGTTTCAATTATATATATAATAATATTCTATGATGTAGTCTATATTATGTACTTAATCATTGTAAATATGTCCACTCTCTGTAATATAGGGTTGTATAAGGAAGTTCAACACATTATTGACTATGTGTTAATATATAGGGGTGGTTATTTACTACAGTACTATAAGAAGGAAAGCTATAAAGTTTTTTTAATTATAACCACTCAAGTTTAATTAGTCTAAAATTGTTGCTTCTGTCTTCAAGCTTTTTATTTTAAAATTTTACATAAATTTAAAATTGTTGATATTTAAAATTTTAAAAGCTTTTTGTTCAGAAAAATTTTCAACGCTCTTATTATAAATTATATTTTCTGACGTTGTATTACCTCATATTATAAAGTTATTTTAGAAAATATTGTATGTCGACTAGAAAATATTGTATGTCGACGAAAAATATATCCCAACTCTTACTTAATATTATATTATATTTACTGCTAATAATTTGCTTCCTCAAGGAAGAGTAATAGTTCTAAGTAATATTCTAAACAATACATATTAATATATATATATATATATATATATATATATATATATATTTCATCAATATTATCTTAATTAAATATTTAGGTTAGATAGTTATCTCAATTTTAAAACGAATATATACCGATTCTAAATAATGTGGGAATATGCATTTTTGGAGTTTTACCTGGAAAGGCTAAAAAAAAAAAAGTCGAAAAGAGCGACTAGAATAATTTCGGGAAAAGTAGGGTGAGTTTTTACGACTGTTGCAGTCTTGGATGTGCAAAAAGGAATTGGTATAGGGAGGCGGCCGAGAGTCGGAGCGTTTAGCCGAGAGATGGATGCGGTAGACCTTAATGAAATCGCGGAATTAATCCGAAACAACGAGTTTATCACATTTGCTCGGGTAGCGAGTTCGGCTTTCGCCGGAAACCGTCGCCTCGTCCCCGAGTACCGGGACAATTAATCGCAGGTATCCGCATCCTCTCCGACTCGGAGAAAGAGACGAAAATTTTCCGGAGACGTACTCGTACTTATCTATGAAGGATTAAAATATAGGCGGCTGTTTATCCGGAGTCACACGGCAGTTACTATGCAAAACAGCGGGATCCCCCCGGCCTCTTCTTACTTAAGACAAAATTAATAAGCTCCTTATTATTCCGGGGCGCCTCGCCACTTCCGAAATCCCGGTGCGCCGGTCTACCGACTCGTGAGCGACTCACTCTCTCCACACCGTCTATATTATATATACAGCGCCTCAAATAAACGCTCCACTCTAATCTCCATCAGCCAATCCCCTTCTGTCTTTATGGCATTATCCGCTTTCCCTTTACCCTTCCCTACGTCGCATACAAATTCTCTATAATTACTGGTAATAATGAAATTTTGTTTACCGGATACTCGGATTCTTTCCTTTCCTTTTTATTAGACTAGGCATCTCGATCAATAAAAACGCCGGGAAAACTCCCTTCCTTTTATTTACATCTTGTACCCGACTAAACGAAATCTCGTTTTACTTTTAACGAATTTCCTTCTCTAAACACGATTTTCTCTAAAGGAGTTGAAAACTCGATATCAAGTCAACATTTCGCCCTGCTATTTTTTGGGCAAATTTTGCCCATTTGATTCTTCAATTTTTATCCAAGAGTACTCTTACTAAAATGAGAACCCAATTTCACACATTACTTTTTTTGTTAAACTGGGATATCAATTTTATAAAAAAAAAAAAAATCTCAACAGCTTCTTATGAGCCCATGATAATGTGACTTAATGATACGACTGAATAAGAGCCGTAAACATAAATAAAAAATACAATTTAAATATTCAAGGCATGGACCTTCTCCTTTAACCAAAGATAATATTAAAGGTTCACCCCCTTATCCTTAACAAGGATAATACTCACTTAAACAAAATAAACCGCTAAAATGAACCTGTAAACGAATATATTTATATTTAATTTAATAAAATTAACGTATACATAGTTTTGCACATAGTAAATCAAATATGTTTTTTTTTAATCATTATACTAACAAGTTTAAAGGTTAATAAATGTTCTCTTTATTCTTAACATCGAATACATTTTTAACCTTCTTTCTTTTTCGGCACAGGCGATTTGATTTAGTGGAGAAGTTTTTAGTTTAAAGGAACAGAAGAGGAAAAAGAACGGAGGGGTGTACGTGGAAGAGAAGCATATGTGACGGTACTGTATTTGCCGCGGCACTGTATTCAGGAGTTGTAACTATTGTTTAGCTTAGACAAATTGCAGCAATCAAGATGAACCGGCGAGGAGCAAGGAGGGAGGTCCCGCTAAAGAAAAGCGTAGAATGTTAATTTCCCCAAGCCTTGGGAAACAATTCAATTAACATTTTCCGTTAGCGAGAGAGAGCAAGGAATTTCACATAGAATTACTCGCGACTCTACAGTTAAACACTGGTTGGGGGTGGGGTGTACCTAGGGGGCCCCTGATTCCTCGGCAATCCTTCCCGCTCCTCTCCATCCTCATCCCTTAGTCCTACAGAAACCCATGGTGTCGGCTACTACTTGATTCCCAAAGCTCCGTAAAGAAACGAAAAGCATTTAAACAGTTGCAACCCGAGCCGCTTTCCCGCATCCTTCTAGCCCCCTTGTACAACCTACATACCGAATCGTCTTCGGAACAAATCGAAAGCATCGTTTTTTAATCTCCCTCTTTTTCCCTATAAGGATCTTTGAGAACCTAACATAATAAAAAAAAAAAAANGTACATAACGAGACGCACTTCATATGTGAGAAAGTAAAAGTACATAACGAGACGCACTTCATATGTGAGAAAGTAAAAGTACATAACGAGACGCACTTCATATGTGAGAAAGTAAAAGTACATAACGAGACGCACTTCATATGTGAGAAAGTAAAAGTACATAACGAGACGCACTTCATATGTGAGAAAGTAAAAGTACATAACGAGACGCACTTCATATGTGAGAAAGTAAAAGTACATAACGAGACGCACTTCATATGTGAGAAAGTAAAAGTACATAACGAGACGCACTTCATATGTGAGAAAGTAAAAGTACATAACGAGACGCACTTCATATGTGAGAAAGTAAAAGTACATAACGAGACGCACTTCATATGTGAGAAAGTAAAAGTACATAACGAGACGCACTTCATATGTGAGAAAGTAAAAGTACATAACGAGACGCACTTCATATGTGAGAAAGTAAAAGTACATAACGAGACGCACTTCATATGTGAGAAAGTAAAAGTACATAACGAGACGCACTTCATATGTGAGAAAGTAAAAGTACATAACGAGACGCACTTCATATGTGAGAAAGTAAAAGTACATAACGAGACGCACTTCATATGTGAGAAAGTAAAAGTACATAACGAGACGCACTTCATATGTGAGAAAGTAAAAGTACATAACGAGACGCACTTCATATGTGAGAAAGTAAAAGTACATAACGAGACGCACTTCATATGTGAGAAAGTAAAAGTACATAACGAAACGCACTTCATATGTGAGAAAGTAAAAGTACATAACGAGACGCACCACATATATGAGAAAGTAAAAGTACAAGTGAATAGATAAATAACTATTGCCATTTTTTTTTTTTTTTTTTTCATCAATAATTTAACTTTAATTCGATAAAAACGAACTTTTTCCCATTATAATCATCTTCATTGCGGTAGAAAAAAAAAGTTAAAGATAAATAACTTAAGAAAGTGATAAGGTAGAAAAACACAAATAATCTAATTTCTGAAAAATTAAGGCTGAGGCTGCAACCAATTCGACGTGGCCACCATGTTTTCCATTATTCTCTTCATTAAATTATAATGATTAACATCTGAGTTAATATTAACTTCGTAGATATCGGAATTTAAAATTAATTAAGAATAGGAGGCCCAGTCAAAGATTATATAGGATAAAGACCCCGATTTAGGGTAAGCTGCGCCGTGGGCAAAACTTTTTGTAGCCCCCCCCCCCCCCCCCCCACAATAAAAAACTGAGATACTGTGATTACTAAATTTTAGTAACTAAGTTTTAGGGTTACCCCAATGTGGGTAATACCATATTTTATACTGTTGTAATAGTGACGTATTAGGTATTGACGTAAAATGGTATGTACTGATGATAAAAAATTAGTAGGCTTATAGTTCTAAGTACGAAAAGAAACCAAAGAACGGCCCTGAGTGTGTGTGCGTTGGAATCTGTCCGTTGGCATGTTTCAATTCCGAAACTACTATAACTAGTAGCTAGGAACATAAAATTTGGCACACAGGTGCATCACGGCATTTTTGAATGCAGTACACTTTTTGGAGTTTTTACACTTAATATTTCCAAGATCGCGACCACTATGGCGGGAGACTAAAAAAGTTTTTAGTCACCATGACATGCGTTATACGTCAATTTAAAGGATGTTTACATCTATTTCTTGAAGAGTAAAAAAAGAATATGCAACTATTAAAATTTTACACTTTATAAGTTTAACTTAATGGTACAGAAACCGGCGATTATCACCTCACGTACTTACGTGAAGCGCTCCTCACGTACTTACGTGAAGCGCTCCTCACTTGTTTATAAGCATGTCTTTTAGTGCAAGCTGCAAACATATTTATGAACATAATTTTAAAGTTATCAGTCGCATGCCTAATTTTTAAAATGTAAAATCAATTTGTTTTTAATAAATAAACACATGGATTGTTTCTTGTTCATTGAATTATAACTTTTGTTACAAAAGAGAAAACAAACAAACTGGATGTGTACTTGGATATGAAAATGAAAAATATTACCTTTGGAATCGTCCATAGCTCGTGAATGAAATAAACATTAACATTTTGAAACTAAGGAAGAAGTCAATTTTTTTATGAATTAATTTCTGTAAAAATAAGTGAATAGCCTGTAATACAATATTTTTCTATATTTTGGCTGAAACTTTTATAACATAAGTAGATGTTCTTTTTTCTTGATTTGTTCTTTAGCAAATCGGTGACAACTCAGGAAACATGGGTTGCCTACCCTAAGCAAGTTGTTAGTAGTTTTTTTTTTACCGTTATTCTGGAAATAATTATAAAAAAAATTATCCGAAAATTTTCCGCCCCCCAGAAATTGCCGACCTGGGCAATTGCCCAGTCTGCCCATTGGTAAATCGGGGCCTGATGGGATACCAGTGGCGGTGGTAATATATTGGGGCCCCCCCTGCAAACTTTTTGAGAAGGACTGTGAGAAAGTCCTGAGAAGGACTGATTCAGCTATAGTTTTTTGCAAGGTGTGAGCATAGCATAGTTATGGAATGAGAAGGGAAGTAAAATAGCAGCTGAGGTAGTGGGAGTAGGCACACTACTATCTACTTTCCTTTTCTCGCTGACAATCTTATATACCTAAGTTCTGCCTTACAGGCTTTCCTCTTCTCGGACGAATATATATCTCCCTCCACTCTGTCTATACAGTTAGTATTATGTCACTCTCAAGTTCCCTCTTTACCCCCCGGACTCATCCCTCTTCTCAGGGGGGATCTCCAAACTCACTCTACACTCAGTTAAGTACATGACACTCTCACTGAACTTGTTTGTTTACAAAACTTTTTTAATAATATAGATAGAAATAACTAACGAACTAACCATCGGAAGTATTTAAAGTAATTTGAAGCTGGCAGTTGAGGAATGATTTACAAATTTTTTTTTACGATTTTTGGTCTCGTGTCTGCCTGTCAATGTCGCACTTTGTGCAATAAAGCAAGAAAATTTATTTTATTTTGCTTCCGAGCTTACCGAAGGTAACGGAAGCATTGTGTTCACTTTTGAGATTGAAAAATGTTATGTCTCCGATTTAAAAAACTCGAAGACAGAAATCCGTTATATACATCAGGAAATATTTTTGGTCAAACAATTGGGAATACATTGTAGTAATCAATTCGGAAAATGTTATTTGTGTCTGCCGCAAAAACAATTCTTTAGCCTTAGTCTGGCACATTCTCCCAAAAACTTTTCCTTTTAATAAGCTTTCTAACGGTATACTCAACTTTGTGATTCCGGTAAAAATTGGTAGAGAAATTCAAGTTAGAACGCGAAAACACAGCACAAAAAGTGTAGAGAAAGGTGACAAACCAGCAATACACACGCATTTTCAGTGATAACTTTCGAACGGTTTGAACTGGAGATTCCAAATTTGACACAAAAAAACCGCCCATAACACCACCGACTTCGTTGACCAGGGGAATTGGTTTAGTGGGTTTTTAAATAATAATGGAATTTTGTGTCACGATCTTTGGGTTTATTAATATAGATTCATAATATAGATAGATAAATATTAGATTAATAATATAGATAGAAATAACTAACAAACTAACCATCGGGAGTATTTAAAGCTGGTAGTTGAGGTATGATTTACAATTTTTTTTTACGATTTTTGGTCTCGTGTCTGCCTGTCAATGTCGCACTTTGTGCAATAAAGCAAGAAAATTTATTTTATTTTGAATCCGAGCTTACCGAAGGTAACGGAAGCATTGTGTTCACTTTTGAGATTGAAAAATGTTATGTCTCCGATTTTAAAAACTCGAAGAATTATTTATATAGAATTTCTTTCTTAGGTCTATGTGGGTAGTGTTTAGTTAAAAAATTGTTTTTACTTCTTCATTTTTTTCCCAAAATCATCTGCTATATTTCAACCCCACCTTGGGTCATTTTCAAGCTACAAAATAACAATTTATGTCAAACATTAATTTAAAAAACTCTAAAAACAAATTTATAACAATTTAAACAAAAATATCACATTCTACAGCTTATTTCACAAACAATTTTGATTTTTCACCAACAAAACTAAGGATATTAGTATTTCTATAAAAATAATACAGTTTATATACTCTAATTAAACAAAGACATACATACCTGTTTTTGAATTCAATTTGAATCCTAGTCTAAATTTTGTGTTTTCTGTATTACACTATAACTTTCATCTCCAAAACATTTTTTATTATCCGCTGTCTTCCTATAAAGATATAATTATTATTATTAATATACATATTTCTTAATTAGTTATTCTAAATTATCACTAATTGAAAAAAGGAACTTACACAGCCTTGTCATTAAAAAAACAATTTTTAAACCAACAAACTAATAAAATATAAATCATTTTCTATAAGAAAATGTGTCCACTGATAATAAAATATTATCACTGATAACAGGCATAGTGTTATCAAAATGCATACTAAAGTATGCACTACAATTATGTTATGCAGTATTATCTACAAAACTAGAATAAGGAAAAACATTGATTGAATAACACATTTTTAACAATTTAATTCTACCTATTTAAATATTATTAATTAATTATTTATTTAAAACTATACTAATATACTGTGTTCTTAATATTATTACTATTATGCTTACATTAATATAATAAAACTCGAAGACAGAAATCCGTTATATACATCAGGAAACATTTTTGGTCTCGTGTCGGTCTGTGTGTCCGTGAACCCTGTCGCGAAGTCTGTGTGACGATAACGTGAGTAAAAGTGGACAGATTTTTATGAAACTTGGTAGACATTTTTTTTTACAAATTCCCAGGACGCATTCGTTGGGGGCACGCAAAATTTCGAAGTTTTTTGACAAAATGGCGCCGAAAAATCAACACTAAGACTAAGTGGTATATATATTTGTAATCTGCTCATCAATACCTTTCATTTGATACCCCACTCAAAATTGTAAAAAAAATATTTTTTTCTCGCGACTTGAATTATCCGCCATTTTGAAATTGAACAGCTGATAATTTTGAGTTCGCTATATTTTTCCTGTGTGCGCGTCAAAACGATCTTTTATACTGGTAAGTTTCACGCTTTTATCTCTTTTGCTTCAAAAGTTATTGGAACCGTACAGAGACAGACACAAGAAGGAAACTATAAAGGTTTCTTTTTTTTGGTTTTACCAACGAAACCCTAAAAATGAAATTCGTGGAATTCAGCAGGCCAACCAGTCCTTGTTTATGGTTGTAAAACAAGATAAACTAACACCGATATAGAAAGCTTAGAGTTGCAGTAAGGAGGAAGCTAAGTCGATGATAAAAATAACCATTAATGTAAGATACCAAACCAAACGATAAGAGATTGGGAAACGAAGATATTAAGAAGGTAGTAAGCTCTAAATAATGGAATTGGGCTTTTCATATCAGCCGGATAGACGAAGAAAAAATAGACAAAGGCAATATTTGTCTGAAAAACTTGAGATCACAAGAGGATTAGAGTACTACTAAAGGTGAGAAGGAACGAAAATATGAGAAGTAGCATGGAAAAGAATAGATTTACTAAGAGAAGAATGCAAACGAATAGGAATGGTTTACAGCGTGGTTTGCCTCCATATATAAATAAATAAACTTGAAAGATAATTAGATAATATAGTTATATTCTAGATCTAGTCAATATTTATCACAATAATATGTTATTAGTCTTGTAATTAATGTTTGTTTATAGTTATTCTCATTATTATTGTTACATACATTACTTTTCTCAGTTTCTCTTACTCTACTTATACTGGGCACGAAAAACGATACAGTTGTTAAAAGAATGTCTATATTACCCATGTGTATAATATAATTTACGACGAGCGAAGCGAGTAGGGGGCAGAGCTAGGGGCAACCACCCCCAGGCCACCTAACTTTAAAATTTCTTAAATTACTTCTTATATATTTGATAGCATATTTGGATTCTACGGAAAATAATAAACTTTTACTTCAAACTATTTTTTTATAACACCAATATTTTGCCCCCTACAGGGGGGCAAAACTAGTAAAATAACCCTTCCGAAATAGTAAAAAAAATAACACTTAAATCGTTATAAAATCTAAACGGTTAGAAATAAAGTAATAGAACTTGGGGGATCAGTATCATGTAAAGGGAAGAGTGTATTCAACCACTCGCGTACTAGGGGCAACCACCATTTTGCCCCCAGGCGCTGAAATCTACCAATTTTATATTTTTGCCCCCCTAGAGGGGGCAAAATATTGTAGATAGAAAAAAAAGTTTGAAGTAAAATATTTTTATTTTTCGCCGTAGAATCTAAATCTGCTATGAAAAATATACATTTCAGGCTAAAATTTTCAAGTGAGGTGGCCTAGGGCTAAAATGGGTCGCCCGTGGTGCGCGATTGCACGGAAACAAACTTCCCTCTAAATGGTAGAGATCCCCCAAGTTTCATTAATTTATCTCTAACCGTTTAGATTTTACGTAGGGGGGCAAGATATTGGAAATAGAAAAACAACCGTAGAATCAAAAATATACACTCCAATTTGAAATTTTGAAGTTAGGTGATCTAGGGGCAAAGTGGGTGGTTGCCCCTAGTGGGCGATAGCATGAAAACAAACTTTCCTTTGAATGGTAGAGATCCCCCAAGTTTCATTAATTTGTCTCAAACCGTTCAAAAGTTAAGAGGGGGGGGGACTTTTGGACCCCCCTGTATATACTTGTATTGCACTGAANCGAGAATAAAAAGCAACTTTTATTATTTGCCAAATGACCGGCGTAAAACATGGAAAGGTGCTAGCTTTAGCGTATTTCTCGAGCTGTTAAGACAACCGCCGCTATAAAAAGCAAAAAAATAAAAATTCTATAGTTTCTGTTTCTTTTTATAATAAAAAGAAAGCTAAAAAGAATTTTACTCATACATGTTAAATTTAAAGGGCGGAGTGAGTGAGGTATGCAAGCAATAAAAGCAAGCTTTACTTCCACTGAATTAAATATATCATTTAATTGTTGACGGAATTTTGTTTCTTAAAGTTCCTTCAGAATTAGAGGGGAAATAAAAATATATCGTCTTGGTTCAAAAAACTGATATTAAGTTTTTGGAAAATTTATGTGCACAGTAAAATTCGATAAATTATTAACTTAAGAAAAAAAAGTGGGGAAAAAAATAATAAAAGATTTCTTCGAATGCCAAAATTATGAAAAAGTGGTATGTTTAAACCTAAAAAATCTTGAAACAATACTCTTTAATTGTAGGTAAAAATTACAGTTGCATTTTAAACCAAATATAATAATGTAAACAAGTAATATATTTTTTTTAAAAAATGTTTAATTATCCATAATTTTTACACCCGTTTTAATGATCTCTTTAAAACTAAAATAATAATAAATAAATGTCTTCATTAGCCAAAACTTAAATTAAAGAAATATAATTATAAGGGTAAAATTCTATGGGCATTAATACAATTAATGGTTTTTAAGACAATTATTTCGGGAAAAGTAGTAAAGTATGTATTATTTATAACGAAAAACAGAAATAATTTTCAAATTTTCTCACATTTTAAATTAGACTAACAAGAAATGATCTGGTTTTAGATAAAATATTGTGGATATTTGATACATTGTGCTTGGTCTAATTTGAACGAGTCTAAAGTAGATGAAGTATTAAGTAGGTATTAAAAAAGAAATGTTACATAACAAGAATGTTTAAAAAAATTAATATATATTCTTACCTAGTTTAAGAATTAGCTAAAAAGACGAGGTCCAAAAAAGAGACAAGTGTGAAAAATTAGCTGTGGCTGACAAACAAGTCGTGATAAATGAGCTAGTATAGTGTGTCTTGGTGTTAAGTGGATGCCATAAAGTTATCTTCCTTATCACAGTAAGTGCAGCAAAGATTTCAATTTTATTTGATTTGATAGCCTTCGAAAAGAAAACAACTTGATTAAGATACTTTCTAGAAAAATTGTATTTTTTACTTTTTCTCACCTTCTCCGAAAGTAGGTATATATATAGAAAAAAAATTGAAATACATGATCTCGGAGAATTAAATTATTGCCTGGAAATAAAATTTTCAAAAGATAAAAAGAGAAATATTATTTTGGCCAATCAAAAGAAATACATGGATGAAATTTTGAAAAAAATATAATAAGGAAGACTGCAAACGACCACAACACCTATGGAAATCGGTCTGGAACTTGAAAAAGCTAAACCAGAAGATCAGATGAGGGATTTTAGATTTTTTATACCAAAACCTAATTGGATCTCTTATGTATTTGGCCATCGCTACCCGAACTGACATAGCGTATGGTATTATGCTATAAGCTATCTTAGTCAGTTTAACAACGGGGACAGTAAAGTTCATGTTCAGGCGGCAAAAAGATTTCAGAGGTCCATTAAGGGTACCAAAAATTTAGCCCTGACCTACATGATATCGGGAAAGCAGGTTGATGGACTAGATGATGCGGACTGGGGTGCTTGCTTGGTGGACCGCAAATCCTACACAGGCTACATCTTTATGCTTGCTAGAGGACCTGTGAGTTGGGAGTCTAGTAAACAACAGACAGTGGCTTTATATACCGCCGAAGCGGAATAAATGTATCTTACGGAAGCGGGAAAAGAAGCTATACATATTAAACGTTTGGCCAATGAAGTCAGAAGGCCTACACATCAAACATTTTGGAAAGAATTGGCATGGGTGAGCGTAAATCTGCTCCTACTCGATTAATTAAAGAAGCTCCAAAACCTCCAACAAATGAAATCGTTAAATTAGGGAAAGCAGAAGACACTGATATTATTCGAGAAGGTGTATTTCCCTATAGACAAGCGGTCGGGGCCTTCATGTATTTGATGGTAGGTACTAGGCCTGACATCGCCTATGCCGTTGGTGTAGCTAGCAGAACTTTAGAAAAACCAACCATGAAAGATGTAACTAAAGTTAAAAGAATATTCCGTTACCTGAAAGGTACTATTGACCATGGAATAATTTATACAGCTAACAGCGGTGAATCTTGGAAGGATACAGTGACGCAGATCTTGGAGGAGATCTTTCCTCTGGTAGATCGTCAACAGGAGTTGTCTGTAAATATGCAGGCAAGATAGTTTCTTGGTTAAGTCAGAGACAAACATCAGTCGCTATTTCGACCACAGAGGCTGAAGTAGTACCTGCGAGTGAAGTGGCTATAGAAATAATTTGGCTTAAGAGACTATTAAATGAAATTACAGATGTTAAGTGCGTTCCTCAGTTGTACGTCCATAATGAAGCTGCAATAAAATTAGCACAAAATCCAGAACACCATCGACGCACAAAACATATTCAGATTCGATACTTTTTCGCGCGAGAAGCTGTTCAACATGGCTACTTAAATATCAAGCGCGTTTCAACAGCAGATCAACTTGCTGATATTTTGACCAAGCCGCTTCATAAGCCTAGAATGACTACACTTATGAAACAACTTGGACTAAACAGTTTATTGAAAGAGGGAAAGTGTTGAGTATTGATATTGTCTTTCAATAATCTGTCATATTTTGACATGTTGTTTATATTTTTGTTCAAAATTCAAATTGTACTTTTCAAATAATTATAATTAGTTTTTCTTTGACAATAACTCTGCTAAGTCTTCCATTTTCAAGTTAAAATACATTAATTCTCTCGAAAAGAATGTTCAGGAGCTATCGGAGAACCCTTTCAAAAAGTATATTAAGGAATTTCTTACTGAGAACCCTTACTATACTCACCAAGAGTTTCTCAACAGAACTAACAAAAAAACTTATAAAAAAAGTATAAATAAAAATATAATATAATAAATATTCAAAGTAGAATTATAATTTTAATCAACTAATTAATTATTTATTATTTTATCTATTTTTAAATAATGTATGTAATATCATGTTATATTACTGTAATTAAGAAAGTATTATTTAAGAATTGATTTTATTATAAAAATATCATTTTTAGTATATTATTGACAATATTCTATAGTTTTATGATTTTTAAAACATAAAAAAGAAGAGATATGAAAATAAAGAGATAATTATTATAATTACTATACATCGGTTGAGTCTCCAATTAATAACCAGCAACGACCAAAACATGTTTTTTAGTGTGATAGAAAAGACGATACGACTCCTCTGAAATCCTGCGACATTTGCCAAAATCATGTTGTAATGAACATTCATAACAATGTGTTTCATTCGTTTATTTTCATAAAAAATATTTTTCCTACAGTTGACCGATAAAGTGGTTGTTATCGCACTCAAAATAGTACTTCAAAAGTGCAGATTCCTGAACTTACTACTTTACCGCACTCATTTTACTTTACCGTACTCCAGTGTTCCAACTTACGAACATAAAGAACTTAAATTTAAACAAAGGTTTAATAATCTAAATTATAATTGTAATAACATTAATAATCTATGGTTATTTTTTTGACTAACTTCACGATTTAAACAAAATATATATCAAAAATAAAAATGTTGAAGTATAAAAAGTGAAGATAAAAAATCTAAAATTAAGAATGAAATGTGATGAGTAAGGGTTATGATGAGAAATAAGTTTGCAAAAAATAATCCGGCAAAAAAGGCAACACTGTCTATAAACAGAACAGCTGGTTTACTTGATATTGTAAAACCTTTTATACATGTAACAAACACTCTATTATTTTCAATTTATTTCCAGATTAAAAACTAACTGTAGGAAAAATATAATGTGCAACTCGAGCTGAATGTGTCTTTGCTGCACTCGAGAAACCTTTCCGCCCTCGCCTTCGGCTCAGGCGAAAAATATTTCTCTCGAGTGCAGCAAAGTGCCACTTTCCGCACTAGTTGCACAAATAACTATTAACATTTTGAATTAATATTATAAGTAAATGTTCATAAAGTAATTAAACTTATATAAAATCAAAATGATTTTACTTGAAAACCTTTTTGCCATTAAATTATTTTTCAAGCATCATAAGGCATGATATATTAGGAAAATTTAAAGAAAAACATGCTTGGATCATTCTGGCCTCGCGCGTCTACTCGTGTGAAGTTAAAAGGCACGAGGCCTCGAAGTTTAACGGATAAATAAAATTATAATTCACAAAATAAAAAAAATCTACCTTCATTTATAGGCTTATGTTCGGTGAGGAAAAGTTCCGAGACGGCCCGCGTCTAATGGAAAAATAAAATAAATAACAAACATATTAGCAAGGTTCTACTGTACTAGTATGTTTCATGAACAATACTTAGTTGTCACTTGAAGGAGTTTTTATTTTTGACCAGAAAGTAAATCCAAATGAAATATTTTATTTTCTTAGGGTAGAAAGGTCTCATGACTCGAAGAAGAACGTGTGTTATACCGATTCCAGCTCTGGTCCAGAACCGGCTTTGTATCACTACCGTTAATATTGCCTCTGGAAAAAAGAATGGGAGCGGAGTTTTATCCCGGGTCAAGCGTGGCATTGATTGGTATCTGAGGGTATTAGTTTTAATGTGAGGCTGGCCAGGTCTGGCCTTTATAGCAGGATTAGGTCTCCGGCGGCCCTCGGTTCTAAGGCTTCCTTCTTTATTACGTTTATTCCAGATAATGGGGCCTGCCCAGAGCCGATCTGTTAGTGTCTGCTACCTAGGCTATACCCTTCCCTATCTCATCTTCTCAAACCTACCACCAAACTACCCACCATTTTCTACTTTCTTTCGTTATTCTTTTCTTTCTGTCGCTCTTTCCTTTTTCCTTTATCTTTTGAAATCGGTACTCCAAGCCTTTTTCAAGATTAGATCGCTCCCATTATTAACAAGCTAATGTCTGTCCGACATCAAACCATCATCTCGGTGGAAGAATAAAAACCAATATCCAGCCTTCTATATTTAGTTCAAACAGCAACAGCAATAATTCTACATTAAAAACATATAAATATACTTTTAATAAGAACAAAATAATACTAAGAGGTTGTACTATAAATATAAAATGTATAATATATAATGAATATCAACTCTAACTCTTGATAATTGGGCCTCTGGAAGACCCTATCCTAAGGACTTAGGTAATTTTTCTATCTAAAGCCTCTCGTAAGTCAGAACGCTTTACTCGAGCTCTTAGTGATATTTTGTATGTTAATAAGGATGTCTTATTCGCGCTTATTATTTTTCATATCCCTAAAACCAGATTCCTAAAGTCCTGGGGGTTATTTTCTTATTATTGTCTACATTACGGAACGGCTCAGTTGTTTGTTGTAAATATTTATAATAAAAATACAAGTAGTTCCTCCAAAAATTATACATCGATCATTAATTTGTAAATAGTAATCTTAAGTGGAATTTTGTCTATATACAAATAATTTGTGCGACCCGAAATATCTATGTAAAACCTGTTCACCACTTATAAAAAAAAAA
>KZ652186.1:145470-167105 GCA_001010745.2 Gerris buenoi
TGTATAAGGTGCAATACTGCTCCAATTTTTTTTGTATTAGTTTATAAATTTCATTTAAAGGAATGCTTGTAAATAATGATTTAATATCAAATGAAACCATATGTTTTTAATTTTATCTCTGAATTCTTCTGAGTTTTTACAATCATAAGGATAATTGTTGTTTAGGAAATTTAAAGATGGGTTAATAAATTTTGTAAGTTTGTCTGTTGGGGCATTAATACCGTCAGTAATTGGTCTGATAGGATTAGTGTCTTTATGGACTTTAATTAACCCATACATTTTTCCAAATCTGCAACTATTAATATTTAATTTAATTTTTTCTTCTGCTGATATATATTTCTTTTTTAATAAATTATTTAATAATAATTGGTATTCTTTTTTAATTTCTTTGATTTTATCTTGATGATTACAACGAAATTTTCTGTAAATTGTATTATCATTTAGATGTTCACACATTTTATTTAAATACATTTCTTTAGTTAGGATTACAGTTAGGTTACAATTATCAGCTTTACAAATTTCTTGATTATTTTGTATGAATTTTCTAGTTTCTTTAGAATCTAACATTATTTGTTTTTCTAATGAGCCTAAAATGGTTGATGATTTATTTTTAGTATTACTTTGAAAATCCATAATGTTTTTAATGAGGTGGCTTCGTAAAGCATTTATATGATTATCACTTGTATTGAGTGATCTTTTCGTACTTACTATATCTACAATTAATCTTAAATATGTTTATTGTTGATATTATTTAAATTAAAATTGTGTCCTAAGCTTAGAAAATGTATGACACTACGAGGGATTTCTTTGTTTCTAACTTCTTCACCATCACGGAACTTGTCTTTTAATTTACTGAAGAAAGATATTTCTATTTTATTTGTTGGTTTCATTCCTATACATAATTCATGACGGTCGTATTTTTTAAAACTTCTATGGATCTGTTCAGACAAACCTTTAATAAATGTTATACTAAAAAAAAAAAAAAAAAAAAAATTGTTTGTTTATAAGGAAACTTTGCATTAGTTGCTATAGAAGAATTTTCAATTCTTTTAATATTTTTATACCAACAATTTTTTAATAAGCTTAATTGGATAACAATTCAGTTTAAATTTGTTGAATAATTTATATTTAATTTCACTTAAGTATCTTTTGTCTGGTAATTTGATAGCTCTAAACATAATATTAGACGTGGAGTTAATTTTTTGTGAAAAACCTATGGTTAGATATAAAATTAATAAATTTACCATTGTTATATGTTTTTTCATACCACTTTGTTTCAAGACTGCCATAATTATTTCTTACTATGGTTACATCTAAATAATTAAGTCTGTTTTCAGTTTCAAGATCTTGGGTAAATTGAATACTTTCAGTGTAATTATTTAATTTATTTAACAAATCGTTGCAATGTTCTTTATTTATAATAATAAATAAATCGTCAATATATTTAAATAAGACTTTNTTTTGTATTAGTTTATAAATTTCATTTAAAGGAATGCTTGTAAATAATGATTTAATATCAAATGAAACCATATGTTTTTAATTTTATCTCTGAATTCTTCTGAGTTTTTACAATCATAAGGATAATTGTTGTTTAGGAAATTTAAAGATGGGTTAATAAATTTTGTAAGTTTGTCTGTTGGGGCATTAATACCGTCAGTAATTGGTCTGATAGGATTAGTGTCTTTATGGACTTTAATTAACCCATACATTTTTCCAAATCTGCAACTATTAATATTTAATTTAATTTTTTCTTCTGCTGATATATATTTCTTTTTTCTGTCTTATTGTTTTTGTTCTTAACATCTCCCTCATGCTGTTTCATACGATTTGTGAAAGTTTGCCGTGATTCGCCAATGTACTTTTTATCACAATCTTTGCAAGGAATTATGTATACAAAACCCATTTGTTCTTCCTTTGGCACTTTATCTTTAATTTTTGTAAACATACTATTTTTTATTTTATTAATAGGCTTCATCCCAAATTTTATATCTTTTGTATTCAAACTTGTTAAAGGTATTCGCAACTTTTTCGGTGAGCCCTTTTATGTATGTTAAGGATTTATACTTAAAATTTCTTGTGCCAATTTCTTCTGAATTATTGGAAACACCTTTAAGGGAATGTAGAGCTTTATACCACAATTCTTTAATTCATTTTATGGGATACAAATTCTTTTTTAATTTTTCATAAATGAATCTTTTAGTCTCAGGTAAATGTATTGAGTCTGTAACTCTTATAGATTTATGAATCATATTAAATGCAGCATTTTTCTTTTGGGTGAAGGGGTGAGTGGAACAAAAATTCAAGAAATGTTTCCTTTTTATATCTTTTTCGAACCATTTAGTTGTTAAAATACCTGTTGTTTTATCTTTAATAACAGTAATGTCTAGGTAATTGATACAGTTATTAGTTTCAATTTCTTTGGTGAATATGATATTTTTATTTTGCGAGTTACGTTCATTTAACAGAATTTCACACTGCGATCTTTTAATTACCAAAAACAAGTCGACTACATATTTACAAAGAAACTTGGGTTTAAAATTTAGCTTATTTATTACGTTATCTAGAATAGAGTTTACGTAAATCCCACTTAAATTGAAGGCGCAAAGTCCATATTGTGAACCAAAATTATTATAAAATAATAAAAAAGAATATCTTGGTTTTAACTTCAAAACATTGTCTTAGTTATTCCTCTTCTACGCATAATCCACTACACTTTTTAGTACCTTGCTACAGAGTATGGGCTCAAAGTTCCGGTCACCTTTGGCAGAGAAGAGAAAAAAAAACAAAAAAAAAAACTAAAAGATAACGAAGGGTGTTTCCTCGGCCGGAGCCCCTTCGGAGACGAGAGAAAAGTTTTTAATATGCCGAGCCAGGCATGTTATTAAAGAGTCGATGCAAATTAAAACCGGGTCTCCCTTTCCCCCCACCATACAGCCTTTTACCTCAGGGATAATGCTAACGACACTTTCGGGCGCCCCTTGATTAAAAATACCAGATAAATTACCGGGATATACCGATACCGGGAGGATACTTTATCTTATTGTCTCAGAGACCCTCTTATTTCCCCGGAGCTCTTAACGGTACTAATAACACGGCCTACCGTTATCCTATAAATTCAAAAGACGATCTATTTTCTAATTTTTCCCCGACAATAGAACTCGCGTATTATTCCCTCCCACCCTTGATCGTTCCCAACCCTTTCCCTTTTATATCGGAAGAAAAATAACCCGTAAAAATTACCTCTCGGAGTATAAGTTATTTACGAAACGTCCTTATTTCCCAGTTCCTCTAACCCTAGCATTTTTTTATGAATGAAAATAAAAGGACCCAGAATGGGCTGAAACTTCTTTAATTCCGTATCTCATTAAGGTCTGTTCTACCCTCAATCTTTATAAATATTTCCTCCTCTTGTAGTACAAGAGGTTTCAGCACAATGACTAACATGTATTAACATAAAGGATAAAAAAATGTATTGGAAAATGTACATATTATTTTAATTCTACGTTTTTCTTTATCAATGCAGAGTGGTGTTAAATAACATAAATAGCGCGGTCATAATAATTAATGTAATAAATCAAATTACAACAAAAAGTAAAATTATATTATACGAGTATTATTGCGGCACGTGTAATGTGAGATGTTCGTAGTCTAGAAAATAATACATAAGTTTAAGTTCACGAGATTATTAAGGTGACGTTCCATACTTGAAATTGGAAGGTGAATTATATTCACAAATGACACCATNTCTGCGAGGCACTCCCCCAGGCTAATATACAATAGTTTAGGATGGACTCTGTAAATGCGTGGTAAAGCAGTTTCAAAACCGTTTTATTCGCAAACTCTCGGATTCGAATAAATGTGTACAAGGTTTTTCTTATTCTGGATGTAATCCAAGCAATGTGTTCCTTCCAGTTTAAGTGATTATCAACAATGACACCTAAATATTTCATCTTATTAACTTGGTCAATTGAATTACAGTTACAGGGGGCAGTGTCGGTGTCAGTGTCTGTGTCCGAGTTGGTAAAAGTACTCAGTGATGTTAAATTATATAATGAACAGTTAGTTTCGTGTATTTTTAGTGGTTCGGTTGTGCGCGGTTGGCCTCTTTTATCGTGCGAAAAACACATGTATTTAGTTTTTTGTAAATTCAGAGTTAATAAGTTCTGATCAAACCAGGATTTGATTTTCGAGAGACCAGTAGATGCTTTTAAAAAGACCTCGCTCCAAGTCTTGCCTCTAAAGTATAACAGCGTATCGTCGACAAAGCATATTACGTCTGTGTAAGTATCCGTCAATTTGAGCATACTGTTTATATATACCAAAAACAACCATGGTGCTGTTACTGTTCCCTGAGGCGTTCCAAAGGTCACATTTACCGGTTCACTCAGAACACCGTTAAGTTTAACTTGCTGGCTTCTGTTACTTAAATAGCTTCGAAATAAATTATGACACTTTCCCCTTATTCCGAAGCCATAAAGTTTTTCCAGTAATATTTTATGTGACACAGTGTCGAACGCTTTTTTTAAATCTATGAAGACAGCTAAACATTTCATTCCCCTGTCCAAATCATCGGTAACTAGGTCTGTCCGTTTATATACAGCGTGCGAGGTGTTCTTATTTTTAATACATATAACCGTACTGTTTATTCGATATAATTTTATTAGTTTCTAGGTATTGTACCAGTCTGTTTATTTTATACATTCCTCGATAATGTTTGATATATTTGATACTATAGATATGGGTCTGAGTTTGATGGGTGAGTCAGATACATATCAGGAACATACAACATCAGGAAAAACACCTTTTTCAGACAAACCTTGCTAATATAAGAAATTGGAATTATTAAATTTTCTTTAGCAAGTATTAAGTATTGAGATTTGATATTGTCGACACCGGGAGCTCTATCGGAGTTTAATTCTGTAATGTATTTGTCAATTTCTTTTCTGTTACTTGGCTGAATTCATTTAAAAGTGTGGCAGTATTTTCTGTAATGTAGTTGTCGTTTATCTTATAAAAATGTCCTTGGTTAGTTTGTCATCTATCTGTCTAGCTCACTCTTCACCTATGTTACCAAAGTAACGATTTAATTGGTTTGCTCTGTCATGGTCGGATGTATAAGCCGTTATGTTTGACTTCCGATATGTCCGTGCTAACTGATTTTTCCCCTATTTAAACACTTGTACACTGTTTTCCAAATTTGATTTGTCTTTGGAATCTTTTGGTAGTTTATCCATAAAATACTGGTTCCTAGCTTTGCTACCACTTTCGTTACTTGATATTTATACTTAATATATTTGTCTCTAAGTGTTAAGTTCAAATGTTGTTTAGCAAGAGTCTTACGGATCTTGTCACGCATTCTAATGAAGGTAAC
Source organism: Gerris buenoi (assembly GCA_001010745.2). Lineage (NCBI taxonomy): Eukaryota > Metazoa > Arthropoda > Insecta > Hemiptera > Gerridae > Gerris > Gerris buenoi. The sequence continues at coordinate 150,842 of KZ652186.1, forward strand.
TAATCCACTCGTGATTCAGGGCTTCAGTTTTTTATTTTTGCATGTAAAGTTCACTGTTGTTGTTACTGTACATATGTTGATATTGTCCTGCATTGTATTTAAATTTTTTTTTATTTGATGTTTTTTTGCATTGAATTTTTCTGTGGCATGCTGTGAATCCTTTATATTATATAAATCAGTTGTCAGATCGTAGTAATAAGTCTTTCAGTATATCAGTATCTGTTTTTGTTGTATTAAATGCTTTTGATCTGTTTTAATGTTATTTGTAGTAATGGTCAGTCCTGTTGGGTAGTGATCGAAGATTTTACTGAGCGAAATGAAGGATTTTAAATTACATCTATTTTCAAGGTTGCATTTGACCATGATATGATCTAGACACGAGTCGGAATCACTTTATTGTTTTGTTGTACAGTTTATATAGCTTTCAAATCAGTACTCACTTAATATGTTGAGATACCTAATTAGTTTTAATGACTGTATATTCTTTATTATTAACTTTTAGCTTAAGTAAAAGACTGTTACAGCCAGATATAGGTTTATTTATTATACTTGTAACTTTAATGCAGTTTTTTTCAGAAGACTACAACACTTTCTGCTTTGTTACAAACCGCATCAAAAAAAGTCGAATATCCTTCTAGATTAAAATAAGTGTGGTAGTGCTGTAACCAAGCTTCTGTTAGTATTATCGTGTCAAACCTCCGATTTATGTTTTCTAATAATAACAGGAGTGAATCATAATTCTTTCTTATCGATCAAATATTAGTATGAAATATAGTTATAGAGCTTGGACCCGCTGTATTCTTTACATCGAAATATTTTATTATTTCATTTATTTTATCTTCGATATATAAACAATTGAGACATTTGAAAAATTCATTATCCTCCATATTTAGTTAGTAAACCGACTTTTATATCGTTCAACGTGTAGCATCCACTAAAAAATTATCATAACTTTAAAATAAGGAATAATTAAAAAATATTTCATACCAATAATCCTTATAATCATACAAGACTGGATCAAAATTGGGGATACATTTTTAACAATTCTAACATGCATTCTGTGGTACAGATTTTATGCGGGAAAACTATAGGCAAATAAGAACGATATATTATAATTGAATTTTCATAATACATTTTATTCTGTGTGAATTAATATTAATATTGTTGCAATAGAAATAATAATTAAGTATTAAATAGAAAATTGTTAGATTAATATTGTTATAGATAGTTTTATATGTTATTAAAAGCATGCAATATTGTTTATATAGATCAGTGTTTCTCAACCTTTATACCCTTGCGGAACTCTTAAGAAAAATGTCGCTGAACTAAGGAACCCCTTCACAATAATTACTAAATCAAATTAATTAATATAGCTTAAACTTAAACACTATTAATGTTAATGTGACTGAAGGTGATGAAAACTTAATAAATAAATCAATTTATTTATATAAAATATAACGTTAAATACAATTAAAAATAAAAATCTTTACAATTATTAAAAGAGGTTTAATGTGAAACCTGTGCTTGTTTTTTTTTTTAACATAAATTTTTAATTCTCGGTCTGATTTTGGACAGGCACTCACGAATTTCGTCTTCGACAGAAATAAGCTTGTTTGTTTCTTTGCTCTTTATTGCTGTCAATGCCGAAAATGCTTTTTCACACATGTAGGATATGGAAAATTGTAATAATATGTTTATTGCTTTTTTGTAAAGAGCAGGGTATTGTACTTTTAACAAGATCCAGAACTTGTCTAGAGCTAGATCTAAAAATCTCATTTGCAAAGTTCTACCAGATTGCAAACCACAAAGTTCTTCCTCTTCTATTAAACTCAAGTTTAAAGAATAAGTAGAAGAAGATCCAGAAAAGGAATCTCTCACCCAATCATATTATTCAATTGAAAGAGGTGGAAAATAATGTTTAATTTTTGTCAGAAACTCTTCCAATTGTGATTCAATTAAATTTGTACTTTGACACACACAAGTAATTGAAACATTTTAATATTACCTTTTGCTACATGATTTTTCCATAGATCCAGTTTCCTCATGAATCTAAGAATCTTGTCACTTGAAGTTAACACATTAGGACCCTGCATTGACTTGATCAGTGCACTTGATCAAGTGACGAAAGATGTCTGCCAAGTAGGCTAGCATCTGGACCCATTTCTGATTTAAAGTGCTCGGCAAAATCGTGTTTATCGTTTTCTTGAAAATATGTTTGCAATTCATCTTTTAACTCGAACACTCGATTTAAAACTTCCTCTGCTTAACCAACGGATTTATGTATGTAGTAATAGGGTTATATGATTTTTGTCCATACTTTCACATAACCTTTTAAACATTCTTGAATGAACAGGTCGCTGTTTATTGAAGTTTACCATTTCTTAGCATCAACAAAAACATGTTTTAGCTCTTGTCCAAGATAAGATAAGATAAGATAAGATAAGAATTTTAAGTCCATTAGGTTTTCTCACGAAAACATTAGGATACGTCAAATATTTTTAACTAAATTTTTGAGTCCAAAAATTCCGTTACACTATAAAACACATTGTTATGTAAAAGCTCTTTAACTTTCTGTTTAAACTGTAAAAATGGCAACTCAGATGTCTCTTTGTTCAGCTTATTAAACATTTTTACGCCAAGTGATTTGTGACCGACTTGTAGTTTTGCTAGTCTGCTCTGTGGTACAGCCAACTTATCTTTCCCTCTTGTATTGTACGTGTGAAAGTCTCCATTACTTTGAAAATCTCCAATGTTTAGCTTCATGTAGAGTAAAGAATTATAAATATACAAATTTATGACCGTCATTACTCTTTCTGCTTTAAATATTTCTTTACACGAGTCTCTCCNTTAGCATCAACAAAAACATGTTTTAGCTCTTGTCCAAGAGATTTTGACATCAAAACTTCTCTGTGAATAAAACAGTGCGTTGATACCACATCAGCGTTTTCTCGTTTTACGGGAGAATCAAAACCTTTTATGGAACCAACCATAGATGGAGCACCATCAGTACAAATACCAATTCAGTGCCAAGAAAGACCTTTTCTTTCAAAATATGAAGTTAGAATATTAAATACATCTATGCCTCTGCTTGTCTCTGACAGTTCTTTACAGCAGAGACAATTTTCTTGAATTTCACCTTCATCGACAAATCTTACATAACATATAATAAAGCATTTATTGGTAAGATCAGTTGACTCGTCAATCTGGATTGAAAAACTGTTATCCTTTAGTTTATCAACAAAATCTCTTCTGCATCGTTAGACATGTCCTGAATACGACAACTTATGGTTCTGTTTGAAAGTGGAACATTTTCAATCACTCGAACAGCATCTTCTCCCAGCAATTTCCCAACAATAATTTTACATGCCGGCATTATTATATTCTCCCAAACTGTGTGACTTTTCCTTAATAATTTCTGCCAACATATAACTTGCTTCCTGTGCTTTTTTACTGACGGCAAAGTTATTCTTAAAAACTGCACTTTGTTTCTCTTTTGATTGCGATAGGGCTTTGAAATATATACTGTCAGATATAAAACTTCAATATGCTGGGTTAAATTATATCCAATATTTTATTATTATTTTCTTCTTATTTTTTTTTTACAATTTTATTTTGCTGCTCCAGTTCATTAAAATTTCTTGCGGAACCCCTAGCTATCCTTCATGGAACCCTGGTTGAGAAACGCTGATTATAGATGAACAATATTGCTGATAGTGATTACTTTGGCACCTTGTTCTTTCCTCACTTAAACTTTGTTGTTACTAAACCAAGTGTAAGTATAATGTTTTTCTTTAGCTTTGATCCTGGTCTGAGTCAGTAAGTCCTTGCTAGTTTTAGTAAGATACTCTGATATGAAGAACCTTCTTTGTTGTTGAAACATTGTAGATAATGAAATAAGAGCAATTCCTGGTTTGTCATCTTCTCCTCGGTAACAGTTGGCCCTGTAAGCTTTTAACCATTCTTCTTTTTTCATTCTCCTTACAAACTATTATAGGTTTGGGTATCTCAATGTTATTTGACGGCAGTCTGTGGGCAATACTAATGTCGTCCTCCTTAAAGTTAACACCGATGGTTTTCGCGATTTTCTGTAATACACCAGGCATTTCTTCATTTCTAGTAGATGGTATACCGGTGATGATAACATTATCAACACGCGAGTATTGCTGAAGATCACTGATTTCATTTTTAATTTTCATGTTTTCGTTTTCGTCCTCTTGTGATAAATATCTTCCAGTAAGATCGTTAATTTTTTCCAGTACTTAATCTTATTCAGTGTTGAAGAAATCGATTGATGTTTTAATTTAATTTAATCTTGACTCTCAGTCTCCATAATTTGTTGATAAGGTTTCAATTGAAGCCTTCATCTCTTCACTCATACTCTTTATCTCGTCATATTTCGAACTGATTTCATCTTCCTTATCTCTTATCCCTTCAGCTTTAGTTTCCGTGATAGATTCCATATGAGATTTGGTATCTTCTGTATACTCGTCGAGCATAGATCTCATTTCTAGAAGAATAGTGGCATTCGCTAAACATGTATTCGCGTTTTTACAAATAAAACATTTCCACTTGCTTTTTGCTTCTTTACACATTTTTTAAAAAAGTTTTTTGATGACATTTTCACAGGCCATACACTGTAAAACTTCGTATCTCTGGTATCTTTTTGACACGTATCGCACACCATTTTTGTTCTTTGACGAGTTTTAATTATCCGGATTGGTTTTTACTTTGCACTTGGATTAAAGGAGAGGCCATTTCGTCATTTGTCCGACTCAGAGACAATGGAAAATGGCAAGAGAAAGGATCCCTAACCGGACACTTAAACATCGAAAGGGTTGCTGAGTCAGAGATCCCCCTTACTTCGATTAGAGTGTCAGGAAGGGAACATCAGTTAAAACTTAAAAGGGGAAATATAAGATGGAAATACCATCTCGAGCCAGAGGAGAACAAGGAAATATGAAATTTGACATGGATACTCTAGTGGCATATACGGATGGCTCAAAGAATGAAACCGGAATGTCGGGAGTGGGACTGTATCTAGAAAAGTCCGGCACCCATAAGAGTTCTCCGCTAGGTACACTTACTAATTTCCATAGATGGAAATCTGTACGAACTGCGGCTCACAGCATCTCACTCTATTTGGCGAATTCAAATTTAAGATGCCGGCCTGTACTGCAGACGACAAAAGAATAAGTTTTTACTCAGCATGACATGCCATACGTTGTTCAAAAGGTCTTGGAGATTAGGAAAAGAAAATTTAACTAACAAAAGTTTTGCAACAAATATGGCCAAAACGAGGGTGTTAAACATTAGGTTCATATGTACTTACATATTATAGTTCATAAAATCATTTTACACCTCTTTCAGGATGATAAGAATATGCCATTTTAAACACATAGTATGACCGATATAAGATGAAAATTCTACGCGTGTTCTAAATGCACTGAATCCCTAGTAGTTATTAGTACTATTTACAAAAGTTTTCAACTAAGCACATTTACAAGTTTCAGCTTAATCAAATTTTTTTTTCATCGATATCTCAAAAATTTAATTTTTCCTACGTAAACAACTTACATAGTTTGATTCGCATTCAATGGTCAAAATTTTAGAAAATTGTAAATCCAAACCGTCAGAACCGTTTTTTATAAATAATTTGTTTCCACATTTTATTAAAGTTTTAGAGTTTTTTGGAGTAGCTCCCTTAAATATGGACTAAAATTGAATTGTTGATTTCTTGGCACAGTAGTTTAGGCTTGACGCGTCTGCCTAGAGTACAGGCAGCAGTTTTTTAAAAGGGCCTGGAATCGTACAATTCCATCAAAATATCAAAATCCAATTCAAATAAAAATGTTACGCCATCACACACATGAGAATGTTAAAACGTTCTTCGAGCAGTGTTTAAAATTGTTGACGACCAGCAACCTGTTTTATAAATAGAGTTAGATGACTCATCATCTGTGCCCAAACAGAGGATTCTCACTGATTTTGCCAATTCCTATCGGTTCTTGAAGGTACAAGGGAAAATTCTCCGGACTCTAGTAACATATTACAGCTGGATGTGTGAACCTAGCTGAAAATAGGACAAAGAAAGATAAGTTAAATTGATAAGAATCTGTGTCTATTTTAAAATCTAAAATACAAATGTATTTTAATAATGTTTTAATATATTTACCTTTATATTGTGGAATAAATATTATTATTGTTCATCTTATCACTAGGTAAGTTTACAACGGTATTTAGTTTAAAAAACTAATAGCAAAATAACAAATCACATTACACTTGAAGAGAGTTAAGAATAAAATTTTGATATTCTACTTGAACAGTGATCAGAACAAAATAATGTAAAACATTAAAAATATAAATAAAGGTAACTATAGTCCTTAAAAATATAAATAAAGGTAACTATAGTCCTTAAAAATATAAATAAAGGTAACTATAGTCCTTAAAAATATAAATAAAGGTAACTATAGTCCTTAAAAATATAAATAAAGGTAACTATAGTCCTTAAAAATATAAATAAAGGTAACTATAGTCCTTAAAAATATAAATAAAGGTAACTATAGTCCAAAAAGTAGTCNACAGTTGGCGAAATTTTACCCTTAACCATTATTGTTCCTCTTAAAATTACCTTTCCGATCTTATCAAATATGACCCGATGTAACTAAGGAAAGGGGCACTAAAGGGAATATTAATACTGCGCGGGGACTCGAGATTTCGATCCCCGCGTCATATGCGCCTTAACCTCACGCATTTAATATTGAACCAAGAGACATGCAAATTTTTTTGTTTATCATAGTTTAGAAAAGCCAGAGGGTTTTTTTATTTTTTTTTTATTTTTTATTTTTTTTCACTTTATTGAATAACAAAACTAGGTACATATAAATGTTATAGGTGTTAATGTAGGTACACATTTTTTTTCGGACATAGAAGTACACGAGAAAGTTATTAGTCCATTGACTACTACTTTCGGCATGAAAATAAACATTATGACGACAATAATAATCATAATTTAAGAATGAATAATAATAATAAGGAAATATAATTAATTTAAATAGATAATAAATTAGTAAATCAGCAAATAGAATTTAAATAAATAAATAAAATTAGTAATAACAGATAAATTAGAAAATATAAATTAAATAATAGTAAGATAGTAACAACTATAAATTGTCAATATAAAATCACATTCGTAGCAAGTCGTAAAAATCTCTGGGCCACTGCCTCCTTAGGCGGCGCCGGCAGGGTGGGTCACCTAGGATGGATTGGGAGGAGAGGATTTCAACTAAAGGATTAGTGTGATTGGATATGGATTCGTGAAATTTATGGTATCGGGATATGGATAGGTCTCTAACAAAAGGAACATTGAAGTCGCTATGGAGAGACAGGTTGGAGACGTAGTAAGGAGCATTTGTGATTTTTCTGAGCATCTTGGATTAGAGAGTTTGAATTCAACGGGAGTTTGAAGGCTTGGTGCTACCCCACACTTCTAGACCGTAGGTCCAAGCTGGTTTTAGGACTGCATTGTAAATGCGAAGTTTATTATTTAAAGTAAGTTTAGACCTACGATCCAGAAGACGTAGCAGTAACTTGTATCGTTTTTAGATGTCCGTTCGTTAAGTTTTTGTGTGGTGTTGCCAGGTGAGTCGTTTATCGAGGTTAAGGCCAAGGTAACGGGCAGTATTGGATTGTGGAATGCGGACTTGGTTAAAAATGGCTGGGGGACAGGTGCTATGACGAAGAGTAAAAGTGACATGTACACTTTACCCTTCATTAATCCGGATCCTCCATTTTCTTAGCCAAGGTTCGAGAAGGAGGTGATTTTGGGTAACATTTAAGGCAATTTGAGGGTCTTGGTGGACAGATAAGATTGCCTTGTCATCTGCAAAGGTGGCAAGGACTGAGGAAGGGGAGGGTGTTTTGGTTTTATTTTAGTTTTATGTTGGTATAATTAAAGCTATATTGAATCAAATTTATTTAGAAACAAAGTATTATTTTATACTTGGAATAATTTATACCTCTTCATTTAGTTATAATATGATTTTTAGATTAATTTATACCTGGGCATAAAAGTGATTACAAATTAATTTCAGAATGAACTTCTGATTCCTTTTCCGGTTTTATTTTAAAATTAATAGGTCGTCTATTCAAAGTTTAATGTACCTGTTGGGTCTTAGAGAAAATTAGCAATATTCCAACCCCTCCTTGGGTCATTCTCAAGCCAGAAACACATTTTATTTATTACTATACAGGAATTAACAATTTTACTGACATTAACACTTATTATGACACTAACCATTCATAACAACTTATTTTAAAATTTAAATATCAATTTCTTACTAACGTCAGTGACTATGTAAAAGATTTCACTACTTTAAAATCGTTGAATTTAAATTGATTATTCTTTAAATTTATCAAATCGTTTGATTCTCGTCAATTTCTTCTAAAATATCCAATAATTGGACATTCCAATATTTAGATCTTAATAAGTTTTAATGTCGGTAAATTGGTAATGCCAAAATAGTCATTAATTTTAATAAAATCTGTTTCTAGCAAGAGGATAACAAGGAGGGGTCGAAATATCGCTAAAGGAAGCCCATTATTTTTCCGATGACCCGACAGCAATTAAATTAAGATAATAAAAAATCATAATGAGTTAACAGTTAAAAAGAAGAATTATATTAGAGACACTTCATATTAAAGAAGTGGGGGAGCCAGCCTTCATAACTCGCCTTCATGCCCCTTTCCTCAGACTTATACGTCTTGGCACCTGAAAATAGTAACAAAATGGCCAAACCTTGAAAGTAATTAGAACAAAGATGAAACCAACAGTATTCGTTTTTGAAAAGTGTCCTAAAAAACTTATCAATTTTTTCAAAATGGCGACTGAATACGACACTTTTACGCTTAATTATTTAAATTCTGACTTCCCTTTCACAGTTGGCGAAATTTTACCCTTAACCATTATTGTTCCTCTTAAAATTACCTTTCCGATCTTATCAAATATGACCCGATGTAACTAAGGAAAGGGGCACTAAAGGGAATATTAATACTGCGCGGGGACTCGAGATTTCGATCCCCGCGTCATATGCGCCTTAACCTCACGCATTTAATATTGAACCAAGAGACATGCAAATTTTTTTGTTTATCATAGTTTAGAAAAGCCAGAGGGTTTTTTTATTTTTTTTTTATTTTTTATTTTTTTTCACTTTATTGAATAACAAAACTAGGTACATATAAATGTTATAGGTGTTAATGTAGGTACACATTTTTTTTCGGACATAGAAGTACACGAGAAAGTTATTAGTCCATTGACTACTACTTTCGGCATGAAAATAAACATTATGACGACAATAATAATCATAATTTAAGAATGAATAATAATAATAAAGAAATATAATTAATTTAAATAGATAATAAATTAGTAAATCAGCAAATAGAATTTAAATAAATAAATAAAATTAGTAATAACAGATAAATTAGAAAATATAAATTAAATAATAGTAAGATAGTAACAACTATAAATTGTCAATATAAAATCACATTCGTAGCAAGTCGTAAAAATCTCTGGGCCACTGCCTCCTTAGGCGGCGCCGGCAGGGTGGGTCACCTAGGATGGATTGGGAGGAGAGGATTTCAACTAAAGGATTAGTGTGATTGGATATGGATTCGTGAAATTTATGGTATCGGGATATGGATAGGTCTCTAACAAAAGGAACATTGAAGTCGCTATGGAGAGACAGGTTGGAGACGTAGTAAGGAGCATTTGTGATTTTTCTGAGCATCTTGGATTAGAGAGTTTGAATTCAACGGGAGTTTGAAGGCTTGGTGCTACCCCACACTTCTAGACCGTAGGTCCAAGCTGGTTTTAGGACTGCATTGTAAATGCGAAGTTTATTATTTAAAGTAAGTTTAGACCTACGATCCAGAAGACGTAGCAGTAACTTGTATCGTTTTTAGATGTCCGTTCGTTAAGTTTTTGTGTGGTGTTGCCAGGTGAGTCGTTTATCGAGGTTAAGGCCAAGGTAACGGGCAGTATTGGATTGTGGAATGCGGACTTGGTTAAAAATGGCTGGGGGACAGGTGCTATGACGAAGAGTAAAAGTGACATGTACACTTTACCCTTCATTAATCCGGATCCTCCATTTTCTTAGCCAAGGTTCGAGAAGGAGGTGATTTTGGGTAACATTTAAGGCAATTTGAGGGTCTTGGTGGACAGATAAGATTGCCTTGTCATCTGCAAAGGTGGCAAGGACTGAGGAAGGGGAGGGTGTTTTGGTTTTATTTTAGTTTTATGTTGGTATAATTAAAGCTATATTGAATCAAATTTATTTAGAAACAAAGTATTATTTTATACTTGGAATAATTTATACCTCTTCATTTAGTTATAATATGATTTTTAGATTAATTTATACCTGGGCATAAAAGTGATTACAAATTAATTTCAGAATGAACTTCTGATTCCTTTTCCGGTTTTATTTTAAAATTAATAGGTCGTCTATTCAAAGTTTAATGTACTAGACTAATTTCAAATAGTATTAGTGTTCCAAATTTTACGAATGTTGATTGTTATAATCCTAATATTCTAATATCTCTTGTGCAACATTATGGGCCCATAATGTATAGATACTGTTATTTACTTTAAACTAAGAAAGAAACAACTTTTGCTGTAATTACATAATAAAGGAGAAGAAATTAACCTGTTTTTACATTTGTTCAAGTCAACAAATTTCCACCAACGTCAGCATCAGCTATTTATCACAGTCTGCGAGATTATTATACAGTTGAAGTATGGATTGGAACGGAAAAAATGAATGCCACAGATTGGGGCTGGCGCTTACCTATTGCCGGAACCATTGATTCTACTCAAACAGAATGCCTCCAGCATCAACCTCTCTCATCAAGCTATTACGGTGTCAATGTAAAACTAGTTGTGCAAACGAATTTGCATGCCAAAAAAGGGGATTGAAGTGTTCAGAACGATGTTCAGAATGCCAAGGTTCCTGCCTCAATAGTGAACCATTTGAAGTTGAAAGTGAAATTGATTTTTTTCAGAGATTGTGAAGTTCGGCATACCTGAATTACTTCTCTGTCTGAATATCAAAATAAGTATAAATTAATCTTAAATATATATAAGATAGGAGTGCTGCATGTACATTTATCCGATTGGGCTCAAATTTTGTATTTACTCTAAATGAGTAGGGCACCTGAAAATAGTAACAAAATGGCCAAACCTTGAAAGTAATTAGAACAAAGATGAAACCAACAGTATTCGTTTTTGAAAAGTGTCCTAAAAAACTTATCAATTTTTTCAAAATGGCGACTGAATACGACACTTTTACGCTTAATTATTTAAATTCTGACTTCCCTTTCACAGTTGGCGAAATTTTACCCTTAACCATTATTGTTCCTCTTAAAATTACCTTTCCGATCTTATCAAATATGACCCGATTGAACTAAGGAAAGGGGCACTAAAGAATCGTAAAGGGAATATTAATACTGCGCGGGAACTGAGATTCGTCACACGCGCTTAACCTCACGCCTTTAATATTCAACCATAAGCCATGCAAATAACTGTTTTGGCGGTTTTCTTAGCTTTCACTAAGATAACCGCCAAGACTCCAACCAAACCTAAGGTNGAAGCATAGAGAGTTTGAGGAAGGTGGTTCGGTTTGGGCATTAGGTAAAGATGGGAGGGGATATACCAGAGGGAAAATATTAAAAAGAACAGGGGAGTTATCATATATAGTTAGTGTAGGGGGGAAGGAACGGAGGATGCATGCAGATCAACTTAGAGCCAACTACGGACAAGATTAGGAAGCTTTCTGTAAGGGGGGGAAAAGATGTAGGATGTCAAATGTTATTAAATTGTCACCTTATGTTTACATATAGTTTTGACGTATTGTCAGTTTGAGTCTAATTGAGAATGTAGTTAATTGTTTCAATGGCTATGATTGTTATAAGTTATAAATATATTATCAGTTTAATTTTGTGTTTGTGTTGGATATTATATATATATAATAGAAGAAAGCTTTTAGTTATAGCAACGCATAAAGGGTTCTTTCGATACGTTAGGTTACCTTTTGGAATTAACACAGCACCTTCACTATTTCAGCGAGTGATTGACACAGTGACTGCAGGATTAGACGGGGTGACAGGGCTACTCGATGATTTGATTGTGTCATGGAAAGATTTAACGGAATTATTTGGAAGGACTACAAAACTTCTACACAGGTTGGCGGAATGTGGGATAAAGATTCAGGAGAACAAGTGCCAGTGGTTATGTGAAAGTGTGACTTATCTCGAGCACCGCATTGACAAATTTGGAATACACCCGACCACTGAACACGTAGAAGCGATCAAGAAAATGCCCTCGCCTAAGAATTGCAAAGAGCTGAAGTCATGTTTAGGTACAATAAATTATTTTTCAAGGTTTATCCCTGATTTACAACCTATATGCGTGCTGTTACATAAGTTAACGAAGAAGAATAGTCCGTGGACATGGACAGAGAAAGAAGAAACTATTATAAAAAAATTAAAAGATTTTTTGACAAGTGAAGCAACCTTAGCCCATTACGATTCGAGTGTACCATTAGTGGTGTGTAGTGACGCAAGCGATGCAGGCCTAGGAGCGATCCTATTGCATAGGTATGTAGATGGTACGGAACGCCCTATAGCATATGCATCGCGAAGCTTGAGTAAGACAGAGAAAAAATATTCGACAATAGAAAAAGAGGCTATGGGAATAATCTTTGGAGTTTTAAAATTTTCGCAGTAACTGTATGGTCAAGACTTTGTGTTACGAACGGACCACAAACCACTGATCCACCTGTTTGGTGAAAATAGAGAGATAGGCAAGATGTCAGCAAATCGAGTTAATAGATGGGCGCTTATTTTAAGCGGATTTAGATACAGGATTGAGAATGTTGAAGGGACATCAAATAATGCTGCAGATTTACTATCAAGACTGCCGTTGGAAAAACCAAAGGAAGACATGTTAGACAAATTTAAAAAGGAGGATTTATGCCATTTACGATTTCAGGATTTGAGGATAACAAAAAAAAATTGCGAGACGAAACTAGTAAAGATGAGGTATTAAGAACTGTCAGTAGGTTTATAGCACAAGGTTGGCCTTTTGAGAAAAAAGGGGTTGCGGAACAATTGCGCACTTTTTATGAAAAACGGGAGGAACTATCGTGTGAAGAGGGCATACTGCTATGGCTGGGAAGAATAGTGGTACCGGTGACATTAAGACATGGGATTCTATATTTATTTCACGATGGTCACCCAGGAATATGCGGCAAGAAAGAAAACGCAAAATTTTACGTTTGGTGGCCAGGGTTAGGAATAGAAATAGAACGATATGTGCGTAGTTGTGCTTCTTGTCAAGCGGTAAGACAAAGGGAATGTGAGGTACCACTGTTCTCATGGACCATCCCTGCAGAACTGTGGTCAAGAGTTCATATTGATTACGCCGGGCCTTTTGAAGGAAAATCATGGCTAGTTGTTGTGGATGCTTATTCTAAATGGATAAAGGTATTGCCAACAAGTAGCACCTCTACCGCAAAGACTATCCAACTGCTCAGAGAAACGTTTGCGAGGTTTGGTTTACCCAAAAGCTTAATTTCTGATAATGGCCCTCAGTTTACGTCGTATGACTTTAATGAATGGTGCAAGGACAACGGGATAAAGCATATATGCACTACACCTTACCACCCTAAGTCTAATGGGCAAGCAGAGCGAGTGGTTCGAACATTCAAGGAAAGGATGAAAGCTGCCAGAGGAACAAGTAGAGAAACGGAACAAAGGTTACAAGAATTTTTATTATCGTATCGGAACACACCGAGTAAATCAACAGGAAGGGCACCGGCCGAACTTTTATTGGGGCACAGGTTAAGGAACCGATTAGATTTATTACGTCCCGACGTAAGACAAAATTTGGATTTAGCTGTGACGAAGCAAAAACTTTATCATGATAGAAAAGGGAAGCATAGAGAGTTTGAGGAAGGTGGTTCGGTTTGGGCATTAGGTAAAGATGGGAGGGGATATACCAGAGGGAAAATATTAAAAAGAACAGGGGAGTTATCATATATAGTTAGTGTAGGGGGGAAGGAACGGAGGATGCATGCAGATCAACTTAGAGCCAACTACGGACAAGATTAGGAAGCTTTCTGTAAGGGGGGGAAAAGATGTAGGATGTCAAATGTTATTAAATTGTCACCTTATGTTTACATATAGTTTTTGACGTATTGTCAGTTTGAGTTTAATTGAGAATGTAGTTAATTGTTTCAATGGCTATGATTGTTATAAGTTATAAATATATTATGAGTTTAATTTTGTGTTTGTGTTGGATATTATAACTGGCGACGAGGATGAGTAGAAAAGCAGGAAAGCCGAAAAGAAGTGACGATTGGGATGGAGCCGAAGAGCAAGGACGTGTCAAAAATGAAAATATTAGTTCAAAGTTCAGATTTTATCCGTTTGACGAGAGTCAAGAGTCTTGGGATTACTATATTCGAAGATTCGAAATGGAATGTGACATACAGGGAATCGGGGGACCTGAGCATAGAACTATTAAGAAGAAACTTTTATTGTGCAAGGTTGGAGCGGAAGGATTTAAGGTAGTTCTGGATAAGTTCATGAATAACGATCTCGAAGCAGTTACATTCTCGGACGTGAAAGAAGTGTTAGCAGAATATTTTAAGAAACCGACGTTTATTTTTGCGGAACGCAAGAGGTTTGCACAGGAAGTGAGGAATGATGGTGAGAGCATAGTTAAATATTTAGCTAGACTTAGAAATGCGGCACTCTACTGTGAATTTGGAAGAGGTTTAGATGAGCGACTACGAGACCAGCTAGTTATTGGCTTAAATCAAAGCAAGTGGCAAAGAGAAATAATAAAAACTTATAGAGAGAACACCGTGACATTGCAGGAGGTTTTGTCAACAGCTCTTGCATTGGAACAAGCGACAGAGGGAGAAGCCCAGTTACGTCCACACGGGTCTTTATACAAGGATGAAGGCGTCTGTAGGATAGAACCTATGCGCAGATCAACAGCTAGAGGGCAAGAAGAGGGACCTAGTACTTCAAGAACAGCGTACAAGGTATACAACTTAGTAAGGGGAAGGGACTGTTTTAGTTGTGGGGGTACCTTACATAAGGGNCCCCTCTATCTCGCGTATATAAAGTGCGAAAATTCTGAAAAAATTCCTGAACATTCTTCGACCAAAAGTAAAGATACCACTTTTTGGTTGTAGTCAACAAAATACTTAATCAGAAATTTGTTTATTTCTTTTGAGAATATCAGACCCATAAGATAAAGTTCAAAGTAAGCTTTTTAGCATTTTAAAAACACCATCAATAGGGTACTACTTAAACAATGCAGTGTAGCCTACGGACCCTCGTTGTGTGCTGACCAGCACACACTTGACCTGTTTATTTTCTTTATAAACCCTCCTTCAAAGAGATCTCGGAATCACGTATTGGAGGGTATCACCATACTTTCATTTTCATGGAAGTAAAAAAACTGTCATTTTTTTCTAAGTACATAACTAACTGTTTTTTCACTACTTTTTCAATTATTTTAGCAATATTTGAGATCAAGGAGATCGGACGATAATTTTTCATATCCTTTTTATCTCCTTGCTTAAAAAGACGGGTGATCTTTTAAGTATTTGAGGAAAGCAGCCCTTCTGTAAACTGACATTTGCAAGATGCGTAATGGGTTCAATTAAAGCATTGTTTTTAGAATGGTATTTGAAGCTGTTAATTGTGGTCCAAAATTGTTTAGGGTTCTTAATATCTGATGCTTTATTAATGGTATTTGAATATTACACCTTTTTCTTTATTTTAGCTAGTTTATAATACCTCTTTTAATTTTAATATAATTTTAATATATTTAGTGAGATGAATGAGAGGATTTTTATTCATTTAATTAAAAAGGACTACAGACCTTAAGTCAAGTCCATAGATCAATCCTAATTGACCTATGGACTATGTAATGGGAAATTGTAACTCTTATGATATTTGACCGGAATGTAATTTATTATTATAAATAAATTCATTCCCCCTTCAAACTGAAGTGCAAACAAATTATGAAGTTTAAATAGGCTTTTGGAAATGAAATTTAAAATAGACTTATTCGAAACTGACATTTCCTCCTCTTTTCAAGGGTACATCTATTGCAGCTCTATCGTCATTATTTTAGGAAAAAAATTGTCGTACTTTGGAAAATTAAAAAAAAAAAAAAAAAAAAAAAAATATGATA
>KZ652186.1:184004-195317 GCA_001010745.2 Gerris buenoi
TATTATCCTTTGAAAAATTGAGATTTAATTCATTTGTTCGCTGTTTTTTTCCAATTACGTGTATTATAATGTGTTGTGGTTTAAAACTTAAGTTTTACTTTTATTTTTTACTTTTTACTTACTTATTATTATTTACTACTACTCTATTTTTTAATTTACTAGTTCATGTTTAATTTAATATTTTCCTTCTGATTTAACGAAGTTAAATGGACAAGAAGCGAATGTTTAAATGCTGTTTACAGCATGTTAGGTTTTTGTTATGGGTTTAATAGGAAAGATAGGCATGTACTTGGAATCACAAGAGCTTAGGAAAGCATTAAAAGGTCTCTTATAAGAAGCGATAAATCTTCATACAATGGCTACCTGAAACATTTGTACCAAGAAAATATAGTTTTTCCCCGTCCGGTCCGTGTATTGATTAATTGGGTGGCTCTACGTAGACACGGCCAAAGATGAATGGAGGTCATTAATCACTAGTCCACCGATTTTTTTGTCTACAACTTTGCAAGAGGGTTCTTTAGAAATATCTAGACGCAGGGCTCATCTATACGGCTACCATACAAGTTTCCCTATTAAGATTTATATAAATACCATGACCAAAAGAAAACAACTGACCGATGCCTTCCTTCGCTATAAAAATTTATTTGTTAAGATATAAGATAGGATTAAGAAAGTAAACAAAAATATCATAAATAAAAATTTGATTATTCGAGAAAATATTTCTTCCTATAAATTGTTTACATTCCATATGGATTATTTGGGTTTCATAGATACTTCTCGAAACCGGGTTATATGTCTGTCCGTTCGTCGCTT
This sequence comes from Gerris buenoi, assembly GCA_001010745.2. Taxonomy (NCBI): domain Eukaryota; kingdom Metazoa; phylum Arthropoda; class Insecta; order Hemiptera; family Gerridae; genus Gerris; species Gerris buenoi. The sequence goes on from KZ652186.1 coordinate 184,818, forward strand.
TTTGGTTCATATCTCCCGAACCGTTTAAGGTAAAATGTAGCGCAATTTTTTCCCACAAATAGGAAAAATATGTGCTTGAGCTATTCGTAAAAATGTAATATAAGCTCTCTTTTTAATTTTCAAGGGAATCTAATAAAAGCTGCTTAGTAGGTTACCAATGTATATAACACTAGCCTTCACCCCGCGATTTGCGCGGGGCTCATGCTAGGTATTAGTGCCTATGTTTCCTATTGTCATGTAAGCCTAGCAATTTAATGAAATGCCTAAATATATTTTTTCTAAGCCATCTAGGAATAAAATCAGGATTATATAAAACATCATTCATTCCGGTTCTAAGAATATAATTTTCTCCAAATCGTAGTCAGGACTCTATGTATATATTTCATCCCTCAGTCCTCTTTGTAAGATACCTAGGTCTCCATCTTGACCAACCAGTGACTTGGGCTCTGCCCACTAAAACTTAACGTACGAACAATAACAGGTGATACTAACTCTTATTGCGATTCCTCGACCAAAGATCCCACCTTGCCCTTTGTAATAAACTCCTTATCTACAATTTAATACTCAAACCTATTTGGGCCAATGGAATTGAGCTCTGGGGTAGCACCAAGCGCTTAAATTCTTATAGGATCCAATCCCTTCAATCAATGATCCTTCGAAACTAACTCTCTACGTTTTCAATTTGACAATCCACAAAGACCTCAAAATCCCATTTGTACAAGACCTTGCTTCTTCCGGACAAATTTCCATGAAAACCTAAGCCATCATCAAAATTTTTTAGTTGAATCCATGGCTTCCCGCACTCCCTGTCGGCTGAAGAAATGTTGGCCAAGAGATTTATCAAAATAATGTAAAATACCTGATCTACCACTGAGTAGTTTCTCCTCTCATGATACACCACGCTAATTAATAATTTTAATAGCTATGTTACTAATACAAATATTTTTTAAGTAACTTACAATAAAATTAAAAAAAAAAATCTTAGGGTCTTTGTAAATAACTATACTTCGGTATTTTTCTTAAAATTAGTAAGCGGAATAAAGTGGGGCCCAATACATTATTATTAGAGTAAAATAAAACTTGTCGGATTAGTCTCATACTTTACTTGAGACAGGGCCTCCAATGAGTTAATATGAACTCATCTCGTCCCGAAGCCCCTCGCACAGCGTGGGTGTCCGCTACGCCACTGCGTCTTCTCGAATCATAAGCGAACTACAAGAGTGGCTAATGACAGTGATTCTACCATAAAGGTAAAAGACGCTAAAGGTATAGTGTTTCGGGTAGCTTTTAGAAAAGGTCCTTAGTAATTAGCAAAAAAATTCTTTAGCCTTTTAAAGGGCTTTCTAGATACGTAATTTGTTCGAAGCATTTTTTCCCATACTTCTCTACTTTGTCAAGGTTTTTCTGGTAGAAGAAGGGTATATTTGCCGGGCGGTTTTTGAGGTCTTTCTCAGAAAGGAAAGGCCCTTACAGGAAAAAGTGGTAAACGCCCTTTACCGTGTGTCCCTGCTTCGTAGCAAACAGGTTCTTGTATTTAATCAGGAATTTAACACAATTTATAGAGAGACAAAGGGCGGGTCGTGTCCCAGGTATTAGTTAAAGGCGGGTTAAATTGTTGGAGAGGCTAATCGGTAATGAAGGGCCTAGGTCGGAGTGGTCAGCCTGAGAATGCCTTTGAAGAGTCTGCCTTCAAGGCATCGCATCGCCCGCATATACCACAGTCTGTCCCACCCGCTTGCCCCTATTTACCCCCAACCAGAGACATTGTTCCCCTTACGCCATACTCTTCACAATAAAAATAATAATAAAAAAAAAAAATCGTCCGACATTGCAAATTGTTTTATGCTGCTCTTGCCTACATTTAAATTTATATCTTCTGTCTCAACAACTAAATTTATATTACGCTCTTTAGACTATCGATGAATTAAACCGTATAAGATTATTGAAGCCGAAACTTAATGCCCGCTATGAAATTAATGTAGTAAAAAAATAAACAAAGCATTCTACCTTTAGAAACTATCGATGTATAGTTAAGTTAAAGCTAAACCGATATCTTCAAGAAAAAGATGCATTGCTATTTTAAATCAGGTAACATGAATGAGACATCTAGCAATCATAAAATGGAAATTTAAAAAAGAGAAAACCTTCTAGTACCGTAGTAGGTTTTAAATGTTTTGCTGTTTCATGTTAAGGTAGCAACTGTAGGAATGCTATCAAACCTTCAACAATTCATTAACATTTGTACAAGTAAAGACTTTGTAAATTAAAATTCACCGTTAATTATTTGCTATAATTAAATTATTTTAGAGTACTGAATTAGTAAATGAATTTTCCCAAAACATGTTTTATTTGTAAATAGAAAGGAAAGGCTTAAATAAAAACATACAAATACATAAATGCACGCTGTGCTGGAGTGCCTAACTTAACGGAGAGAGAAAGCTCTGGTTAAGGCTGTGGGCTTTGTATAAGAGGCGTGGGGGAACAACTGGAGCACGAGGTTGTAAAAGCAAGTCTAGAAGTAAGAAAGAAAGGGGTTTAAGGATGTAAGAAAGGGAGATAAGAGAAAGGAGATGCAGGGAACCTGTGCAGGATTAGGTTTAGTTGTAATATCGATGAGGTCACGAGTTAACTAGAAGTAGTGTCAGGCTTTTGTAATTAGAACCGGAGAGAAGGGATAGTTAGATCGGTGATAATAATGGGCGAGACCCAGCTATATATCCCTGCCGAGAAAGCTTCTATTAACGACGGTGTCGCAACGAAGGACGGAGACCTTCCCAAAACTAGATCCTCATCCTTCAGCTTCCTCCGGCCATAAATAAACGCGCCTTTGGTACCTCCTTACTTACTTCTCTCGAGCAAAAATACTTAGGAGTTTGGAAGCCCGCTCTTAATTAAGGCCTCGCTCGGGCTCGACAGTTCAATTAGGGGGCGGCCGGCCGCACATTTGTCCGAAGGCGGGGTAAGTCGGCCTCCTTAGAATTTCTTCTCCTTCAATCACTCCTTCTTGCTAATCTCCTTACACCTGACCTAACGTGGCATTAATCCTCTAACCAAACCTTCCTAACTCTAACAACAGTAATAAACCTCATTTGTAAGGCTTTAACTCTAAGCTCCGAGGACTGTCTTAAGTGCTCGACGTATGCACAAGTGGCCTTTCAGCTTGCTAACACTAAAAGTTTTATTTTTCCAAGACGGAGAAGTAAGAAATTTCCCTCAACTTTTTCTCAATCTAATTTTGAGGCCTCTTGTTCTTTCAATCTTATAATCGTCTATCTGAACACCGACTGTACCGATAATAACGATTAATAAATCATAAGCTTTAACAGTTGTTCTATCAATTTTAAGAGTAATCTTCTATCTGAACACCGACTTCACTAATAATGATTAATAATGCATACGCTCTCATAGTTGTTCTATCAACCGAATCTACCAATAACAATGAACATATAATGATAATGAACATGTATAAGACAGATAAGTCATGGTGAACTGTCAGTAATGAGATAATAAATATAAGCACACATAAAGAGGATAAATAATTTATCCCATAACTCAAGGGTCTTAATTGAAAAGTTATTATATTACCTTCAGTACTATACACTCCATTTAAACTTCTGCAAGTTTAGAAATAATTTTCTAACGAATATTCCACATTCCTTTAAACCATTTTGCATAAAAAACCGTACCCAATCTACAACTATATCCTTTATAGTATAATTAATTGAAAAGAAAACACAAAAAGTACAATATCGATAAATAAATATTGATACTATAAATTATAAGAAAAGGGAGGTCAATTAGATACACAATCAAAAATAAAGCAAATCTACCAAGCTTTAGTTTTTAAGTTTCTAGACCCTGTTTTATTGCCATGACAAGAAATTAGTTACTATAATAATGAAAAACAAACAACGAGGTGAAACAAGATAGAGGGATAAATTTAAAACCCTTTAACCCTCAGTGGTCCATATAGGGACCATCAAAAAATACCCGTAAACGCCCGCAGTAAAACATTTAAAAAATTAATTAAGTACTTTTATCTTCACATGGTCTATACGGTATTCTTTAAAACACAAATACCAGGTTTTGCGATATTTCGCATTCTCTCGAGGCATATTCAGTAGGGTGAGCCGAAAAAAATGATTTTTCTTTTCTCGAACCGCTATAGTGCGGAAAACTTGCCTTCTACGATAAGAAGAAAAACGACGTAAAAAATTTAAAATCGGTTGAAATCTTCCGGTCACGCATCGCACTAAAAGTTTATAAAAAATTCACGAAATTGAACATTTTCTGTAATTTTACTTAAAAGTTTACGATCGCGCTTTAGTTTTAGGTTTCTTTACAAAGTAAAAACGAAACCTTATATAACGGCTCTGTCTGTCTGTCTGCCTGTCTGTCCATTGGTGTCTGTCAGTTGGCTTGTTTAAATTCATAAACTACTATAGCTAGAAACATGGAATTTGGCACACAGGTACATCTCGGCATTTTAGACGACTGGACAAATTTTGGAGTTTTTACACTTAATATTTCCAAGATGGCGGCCCGGCCAATATGGCGGGTGACTAAAAAAATTATTTAGTCACCATCTCACCAGGGCATGTTATACATCAATTTAAAGCTCTTGAAGTGTAAAAAAAAAATATATATATATTCAACTATTAAATAACACTTGTAACATTTACAAGATGGCGGCCAATATGGACAAGATGGCGTTTTTAGTCACCATGGCATGCTATATATCAATTTAAGGGTCTTGAAGTGTAGAAAAAGAATATGCAACTATTACACTTAATATTTAAATCGTACAGAAACCAGCGATTATCGCCTCACGTACTTACATGAAGCGCGCCTTACTTGTTTATGCTTATTTTATGGCTCAATAAATTAAAATCAATTTAAAAATCAATAATACTTCAATGTTTTCCGGTCGCGCAATGTGTTCGAAAAACGGGAATTTACAACATTTTTGCGAGTTTCTTTGCCAAAGCTCTTTGCCCGTTTTGTTAGAATTATACGACCCAGAACTCACGACGTGGTGGCTGCACATTGAGTTTCACCCACACCATATCCAACCAACCATCCAAGGCTGGGGTGTGTCTTTTACATAATTATATACAACTATTTACAAAAATTAACTAGGCTCACCGTTACTTCAACTGGTTTTTAAATTTGTTTTCATTGAATCCTAATTACTATATATCTTAATAATATTTTTTTGAACTACTTTCTTTGATCTGATGGGTTCGTGGATCTTATAATCTCAGTTGCATATTCTTTTTCTACACTTCAAGACCTTTAAATTGATGTATAACATGCCATGGTAACTGAAAACGTTTTTTAGTCACCCGAGATATTGGCCGGGCCGCCATCTTGGAAATATTAAGTGTAAAAACTCCAAAATGTGTACAGTTGTCTAAAATGCCGAGATGCACCTGTGTGCCAAATTTTATGTTTCTAGCTATAGTAGTTTATGAATTGAAACAAGCCAGCGGATAGACACCAACGGACAGACAGACAGACAGACAGATAGACAGACCCGTTATATAAGGTTTCTTTTTCATAAACCTAAAACAATACCACATTCTATACATATTCACAATTTCAACTAGAATTTTCAACAAAAATAAGGATACTAGCATTTTTTAAATCTATTATATATAATTTAATTTAAAAATAACATACCTGTAATTAAATTAATTTTTAAATCCTAGAATAATCATTAAACCATTAAATATCTCATCCTTCAGTGTCAAAAATTACAAATTCTCAGCTTTTTCTTACCTAAAATGACAATTTTTATCATTAATATACACATTCACTATTTTAACATTAATAAATTCCCATTCAGTTATATAAGAACATACACACAACATTGTCACCATATTAAAATATATTTTTTTATATAACAATCTAATACAAATATATATTTTCTCTAAAGAAAACGTGTCTAGTGACAATAAAACATTCTCACTGATAACAGCAACAGTGTTATCAAAATGCATACTAAGGTATGCATTACACAACAGCAACAGAGTTATCAAAATGCATACTAAGGTATGCATTACACAACAGCAACAGTGTTATCAAAATGCATACTAAGGTATGAATTACACCTATGTCATACAGTATTATCTACAAACAAGAATAAAGAGAAATATTTTTATGAAAGCTAAGTCTACCCTGTAGAATGATTATTATTATAAGTTTGGATCCTTGAAGGGTAGGAAGAAGAAGAAATCTAGTGTTGTTTCATGTTAGATGGCAACGTTTCGGCTAAACTAGCCATTCTCGAGCCTAAAAATTATATTAATTTATTTAAAACATGACCTACATACAGATAATTCATAAATTGATGAAATTATAGAAAAAAAACTAGCAATTTCCTATATCCTATCTATTTAAAACTTGTGTCTCAATTTTAAATTTTGTGATAAAATAGTTGTGTCTATAAAACTGGGTCTATATCGGGGAACTAGTAGCTTACCACGTCCAAAATCCTATAATCAATAATAGTCACAGATAGTGATTGTGATGGTCAATAGTAACAAACTATAGGTAAAGTATTAATCACGCAGGCATTGTAACTGAGGCATTGTAACTATCAAATCTATGAAGACGTATTAACATTCTTTGTAAACGTAACGGGCACAAATGTAGCGTTTTTTTCATTATTTCTCTTAGTTGTTCATGATCCGTTGCTACTACTGCATGTTTACCAAAAATAAATTGCTGAAAACGTTCTTATCCATAAACAACAGCAAGTAACTCTTTGTCAATAACAGCGAATCTCTTCTGAGTTTCAGTAATAGACTTTAATGCATAAGCGCATGGTTTTCCATGCGCAATGAAGTAAAACTGCACCTATTCCGGTATTAGAAGCGTCCACTGAAATGGTACAAAGCTAATCAGTTTCAAAAAATTTAAGGTGGTGGTATTTTAGTAATACTTTCTATCCGTAGTCTATTTCTATTTCTTCACTAGAGAATGTATGTCCAAGAAAAGTTATTTTATTTACACAAAGGATGTATTTCGCTTTATTAAATTTTACATTATTTTGTTTAGCACGTTTCATTACTTCTTTTAATACCCTATAATGCTCCGACAAATTTTTTGCATGTATATTTATGTCGTCAATATATGTATATTTTACATCCTGGATTATTAAATATTTCCTTAAAACGTTTCTGAAATACTTCAGACGCAGATTCTATGCCCTATGCCATTCTTAAAAATCTCCACCTTCCAGACGGGCTGTTAAAAGTACATAAATATGAGCTTTCCTTATCTAAAGGAACGGCCCAAAAACCTGAGTAGCAATCAAATTTGCTAAATATTTTTGAATCGGCGAGTTGTGCTGAAATTTCATCGAAGGTGGGTAGAGGAAAGTGTTCCCTTTTTATTGCCTTATTAAGGTCTGACAGATCTAAACAGACCCTTAAGCTCCCATCAGGCTTTTTTACAATTACTACCGAATTAACCCATTCTGTAGGTTTATCGACTTTTCTGATAATGCCAACTTTTTCCATTTGTAGGAGTGTTGCTTTGTATTTATTCATTGAAGGAAAAGGCACTTTACGAGACGGATGAACCACAGGTGTAATTGACCTGTCGATCTTTATATGATAATGTTCACTAAGTCGACCTCTCTAAACACATCTTTATACTCTTCTAATATTAAATTAGTTTCATTATTTTGAGTGTTAATTTTATTTACTTTATAAATTAAATGTAAACTGTTTCACCCCTCTAGGCCTAAAATAGACGGTGATTTTGAATTTATTACGAAAAATTCAATTTGTTTTGAAATATTTTTATGAATTGCAGTTAAATGTATCTTGCCTAGAATCTTGAGTTTTTCTCCAGTATAGATAGATAGTATTTTCTTTGAGGGAATTAAATTTTTGGCATTAATATTCAAATCGTTCAAGACATCAATATTTATAATGATAGCCATGGCTCCACTATCAAGTTTAAATTTATGTTTCGAACAATTGTTTAAAATTATTCCGTCGGTCCATTCTCTATTAGATCTGTCTGCTTTATTTAAACAGTCTACAAAGTAATGATCTAGGTGAGAAACGTCTCAAGTATCGTCTTCTTGATATTCTATAGCTCTTACGCATTTCTTTTTAAATCACCGAGAGGCAAAGTGACCTTTTTTATTACAAAAGTTACAAGTTAAATTGTAAGCAGGGTATTTATTTTTAGCGTGTTTTTGTCCACACCTTATACATTTTATCAGCGCGTTATGATTTAAGCTACGGCTATCATAAAATTTGCTCACATTATTAGTCTTAGATCTAGCTTGCTGCTCAAATCTGTTATATTGTTTTTGATGTTTGTTTAATGCATCAACCTCTAAGTCTGTAATACTCTTGCCAGCTTTAATAAGTTGAGACTGTTCTCTAGATTTATCTATAGTTTGTGCAAATTTTATAGTGTCATCTAGACTTCTAGTGTCACCCAATTCTAAAAGTCTTTCACGAATGGAATTACTTCTAACTCCACAAATAAAAATACTTTTGACTAAATTGTCTTTTAAGTCTTTGAACTCACAATTAAGAGTGGAATTTTTTAACTCTGTTGCAAAAGTAAATAAAAGTAAATAAAGTAAAAGTAAATATGGTGACGAATTACTATTAAATAATTTATAAATGTGAAATAATATTCTACCTTATCTTATAAGAGAAAGACTACATGATTGTTTACATACTAGGGGTAGAGTCCGCTCCTGACTGCGCCATGTGATGTCTTAATAGCAACTGCTTTTAATAAAATAAAATACACATATATATAATGAATACATTAGAGTGGGGGTAATTGATATGATAATCATCGCCAGAGACGGGATAAAGTCATAAACGTAATAGTCATATGATTTTGTTATAAAATAGCAAACGTCATAAAATGGGGTTTCTTGGAATAAACGTCATAGGATGGCATTTTTTCTAAAATTTTTAGCAAAAAGGTTTTTTTTTTTGTTAAAGCAATGTTTTAAATTAAACATTCGTGGTCCGGTTCCAGGTAAAAGTGCAGTTAGAACAAATTACACAAAAAACAATTATACCGGCTTAGTGAAAGGCCTGGGCTCTTAATTACCTAACCACTTTCGGACTTAACTAATGCGCTTATGCATACCTACAACCAGAGAGACACCGACGTTCATCCCTAGTTCGAAACAAAGGCTCCTTCTTAGAACAACTCCTCCACATAGAATCTAGGAAGTTCAAGAGAGATTCTCCAATCGGCCAATAGTAAACCCATTGGGTTGGGCAGTCTCCTGTTCCAGAACTTTAGATTTCTGAGAGGAGTATAATGTTTAATGTATAATGTGTAGTAGTGTAGCTCATTTGATTTCTTACTCGTGTTACTTGTATCTTGATTAATTTTACTCGTGTAACTAGATTCTTGGTTGATTCTACTTGTGTTACAATGCCGAAATCTCCAGCAAACAAATTAGGGCTTGACGTAAGTGGGTGTCAGAGGAGGTGGACTTTTCTTTGGAAGGTGTAACATTCTTCTGTAAGCCATGTGATAAAAAGTACCGATTGGGTTGGAAGAGTTGGGGAAAAGGTGAAAGGAAAGTTGACTGTTGCTCTCTTGTCTTAAGGAATCCTGGGTGGGAACACGCACAGGCCATAGCTGCCCTTAGAAGTTGGGAAATTGCCTAACGGGTGGGTGAAAAGCAAATGACGTGTCATGCATGAAATTTGCTCCCACCTCATCAGCCGACGTCGGAAGGTCTTTTTCCATGTTAAAATTCTACTTAATTATTTTTATTTTATTTTTTTTAAATTTTGAGAATATGCAAAAGTTGCGGTCTTCTGGATCAAAGAAAAAATAAGAATAGCAATTTGATCTTATTAACTGGGAATCCAATATGACGGCTAATTCCTGTCACGGGGAAAACATATTTTTTTAAATTTTTGAGTGGGGTATCAGATGAAAGGTATTGAAGAGTAGATTGTTGAATAGAATAGATTGAATAGAATAGATAGATATAGAATAGAATAGATTGTGGAGAACACTTATGGAAAGTGTTTAATTTTATTCCTTTTGAACTGTTACGCTCCAAAATAACGAAACGCTTCATGTAAAGGCTAAATTTCACAGTGAAAAAAAAACATCATACTTTTGGCTAATACGTCATAAAACAACCGATTTTCTAAAAAAGGTCATAAAACAGGATAGTAAAAGTCATAGAATAAAGGTCATGAAATGGAAAAATAAGTCATAAACCCCGTCCCGTCTCTGATCATCACTCTTCTTCTATGTAAGAACTTCCGATTTCGCCAATTGTGTAAGTGCGCCCTTCCAGTTCGATCCGATCGTACAAAGAAAGCCGTTACCGGGTTGCGAAACTCCATCTACCAGACCACGCCGCCGGGGAAACGATCAACTCAGGTAACTTCCCTACCTCCTCTTCCTCTTTATCTCTTCCTCTCTCTAACAATACATATCTATATAATTTTATGAAATTGTTTTTTTTTTATTATTATT